>PVJD01001966.1:0-227426 GCA_004026545.1 Mormoops blainvillei | reverse complement strand
GCGGTGGGGGAGGGCAAAAGTGGAAAAACTGGGATAACTGTAATAGTAGAATCAATAAAATGTATTTTTTTAAAAATAAAATAAAATCTCTTTTGGGGCCAATTAATCTGAATGGCTACAAACAATTCTGGCTATTGCCACAAAAAATCAACCTCAAAAATCAAAATATACTACCTCTGACATTAAATAATCATGCTCAAACTAAAGATACACAAACCAATACCAATAAAGAATCACATGTCACTAAAACAGATGCACAAACTTTAAAGTTACCAAAAAGAAAAGTTTTAGACCTTACTTGGTAATTGATCACACCCCATTACATTACTCATCTGTAGCATAATGTGAAAATGTCTGCCTATTAGCTGTCAAACACTATGCCTTTGCCATAGTACTGATTTAAAATAATATTTCTGGGTTTTTCTTTGTTTTTTGCTCTTCGGGGATATTTTATATGTAAAATGTGTATAAAATCACTGATGTACATTTATTTACATTCCTTCTGAGCATATTTTTCTCCTCACTGTCACCAATTACTCTGCAGTTGAATTCTTTTTATTTTTAATTTTTATTGAATTTATTGGAGTGACTTTGGTTAATAAAATTATATAGGTTTCAAGTGTACAATTCTTGAACAAGTTTGTGCATCATCTGTACACTGTCTTGTGTGTTCACCACCCAAAGGCAAGTCCCCTTCTATCACAATTTATTCCCCCTTTACCCTCTTCTTCCTCCCCCTACCCTCTTCCCCTCTGGTAACCACAGTACTATTGTCTGTATCTGTGAGATTTCTTGTTTGTTTTGCTTTCATTTGCTTTGCTTAATTCCTTCACCTTCACTCTAGGCTGTCTAAACATTAAGCTTCTTTGGGTGTTTTGTACACTCTCCAGTTCACTGTTTTGTTACCCAGGACTTGTGGTAAAAAGGCTTCAAACTGGTTTTAAAAGATTGTTATGTCTGTTTAAATATTTTTAAAACTAACATCTAAGCACAACAGATATTTTTTAATCCAAATCATTATTTAAGGTTCAAAACATCACCGATATGCCAGCTGAAATATTAGAAAAGAGAATACATGGCAGCACTAAAAAAATAAGAAAAAGGTGCCAAGAGTAGAAGACAAACAGCAAATTTAAAATGAGCCGACGGGAACAACTCTCTAAATACAGATCTAATATTAAAGGTGTCCAGTATGCACTCTGCAACAGGAAGAGTGGATCAGTTATAGTTCGCTCAAGCAGAAGAACCAGGGCGGTGATGAGGTGGAAGGATTTATTACGGGGTCAGGCCTTACATAACTGTGAGAGCTGCTGCGACGGCGGGTGTAGGTTCTTGCCTCTGCGTCTAGTTTGAGCCTGTAGTCACTCTAGGTCAGCCAGGCCAGCAGTCAGGGAGGCGCTGGGTGGGAGAAGAGCAAGGACAAACCAGAACCTGTGAAGATGAGCTGCAACCGATAAAGAAAATGGAAACACACAAGAACACACTTAAATCTGTTAGGACAACAGGAACTGGCAGTGACAAACTGGAACTCACATCTGTCTCTCAGCAACTCCAACCCTAATAATGCCAAGGGTGACCTATGGGAGAAGCTGGCACCCCTCACCAGGGAGCCGTATGTGCATGGCAAGTATGCAGAGACGAAGGGGGAGGTCAGGCAGGGGCTGAAGGAACTGCTGGGTCATGTGCTATCCACACGTACAAGATGAGCTGGCAAATCAGGGACACAATGTGAGAGCTGTCACAGTACCTGGCGTTCTCAGTACTGACCCTCAGAGAGTCGAAAAGCATGTCTGCCACTTTGCTTCCTCCTTAAAATCTAGTCGAAATGTCTCCTGTTACTAACGTAAACCAGAACAATTTCCAGTTTAGCCAAGTTGACCTAGCACAGTGCCACCCTAGAAATAAGTCAGTGCCTCCACATAACCTCAGACTGTTACAAAGGTAAAAAGAAAGGAAGGACAGAGGTACAGAGTGGTCAAATCCTCTGTATCAATCCAAAGGAACCTCCTAACTTCCACAATGGACAAAGGATCTCAGTTACTGCCTGCCTATAGACCCATATTAGAAGTCTGATTGTCAACGTGTCATTACTACTCTATCGTCAGGGTGAAATATATTGCTAAGTCCTGAAGTTTTTCCACACATTCAAGGTAAGAACTGCTAAAAAAAAATCCAATAATGATGTTCACCTTAAATTTAAAAACTGAGATCAGCTACTAATACTATTCAATTCTATCTTCATATTTAAATAGAAATAAGGAAGAGTCCACAGATTTTAAAGAACCAAAAACATGAATGTGAAGTCACAGACCTGTTGACCCTCAAGAATAGTCAATAGAAAAATGAAGGACAAAGAAATAAATGCAAGCACCCCATTGTCACATCTCCAATCTCTTCCCACTCTAGCAGCAGACACTGCAGATGTGACAGCTGCTGCTGATTCTGCCTCTTACATTTCAGCACTGTTGTCGCAGCAACGGCTGCAGTGGGGTTTGAAGAGCAGTCAGTAAGGCTGGGGCTCATCTGTGATGGTGCTATTCGTATCTCGGTAAGATTGTAGGTGACGCGGGTATGTGATTTGTCAAAATCAAAAAATGGTGCACTTAAGATTTCTTCATGTCACTGTAAGTAAATTTTCACACACACACACCCGAACTCTAATTAATGACATGTATGATGAAGCATTTAGGTATAAAGTTTACTATCTCCAACTTATTTTAGAATGCATAAAAATAGATGAACTGCTAGACTGATAGAGGGATGGAGAGATGGACAGGCACGTGAAAAAGCAAACATAGCAGAATGTTCACTGTAAACTCCAGAGGAGGGGTCAGCAAATTACAGCTTCTGGGACAAATCTGGTCTGCCACCTGTTTTTGTTATGGTCCATGAGCTAAGAACAGTTTTTACATTTCAAAAAAGACTGAAAATAAATGAAAAGAATAACTCATGACATATGAAATATGAAATTCAAATTTCAGTACCTATAAATAAAGTTTTATTGGAACCCAGCCACATTTTTTTTCAGTTATGTGCTGTCCATGGCGGGATTTGTACTACAATGGGACAGCTGAATAGTTACAACATACTGCATGGCCTGCAAAGCCTAAAATATTCAATATCTGGCTCTTTTCAGAAAAAGTTGGCTGACCCCCAACACAGAGTGAGTATACAGGTGTTTACTATAAAATTCATTCAATTTTACTGTATGTTGCAAATTTCTTTTATAACAGGGCATTTAAAAAATCAGAGCAATAATCACAGGCTGATTCTTCAGTTGACCACTGGAAGGGGCGGGGGGTCTATCAGCTCCAAGGGCTGCAGACGGCTTTTGTAAACCCTACCTGCATGAATCACGTGCTTGGGGCGGCAAAAAGTGAGAAAACTAGAACTCAGACTCTTAGTATTAAAGAGATGCTCCCTCCATTAAAAATAAGCACAGAAACATTCTACATACCAGGCAATGAAAGAGACAAGGAAGGCTAATCTTCTATGAAGTCTTAGGTCAGAAAATGAAACTTTAAAAATGTCCATGAGAAATCAAAATACCAAATCTTCCCCCATTCTCTCTCTCAGTTGAGGACCGGTGTTAGAGTCCCAGGACTGTAACAAAGAATCACAAACTTGTGGCTTAATACAATGGAATTTTATTCTCTCTCAGTTCTGCAGTCTAGAGGTCAGAATTCAAATGCTGGCAAGGCCATGGTCCCACTTAGGGCTCTTGGGGGAATTCTCTCTTGCCTCTTCCTAGCTTCTTGCGGTTACCAGAAAACTCGGCATTCCTTGGCTGGCTTGTAACCTGCACACTTCAATCTCGGCCACCACGCTCACATGGCTTTCTTCCATGTGTGTGTACATACCTGTGCAGTCATAAGATTACAGATAACCCTAATCAAGTATAACCTAACGTGATTACATGTGCAAAGACCCTTTGTCCAAATAAGGTCACACTCAGAAGTACTAGGGGCTAAAATTTCAAAATCTTTTAGGGGGAAACAATCTAATCCCCAACAAAGTCTGCACTTTCTATTTCACCGAGAAACTGGAAACAGCCAAGGGGACTTCTATATGTCACCAGGTCTACACATCATACACAATATAGGCAGTTGTCTGGAATTCCTATTACTGTGAATCAATAAATGATCCATCCCATCCTTCTATCTGGAGCCAAACCATTTATTTGTACACTGAATCCTATCTCCTCTCACAACTTAATTAACATCACTTCAGCAATTGTAACATCTCTCTTCTATATCATCAATTTTACTATTTCATTTCTATCAGCATACAAATCTCTCATCTTAAAAAACAAAAGAACAATTGTAAAACCTCTTGACCATGCTTCCTCCTTTGATTTTGCTTTCCTTACAACAAACTTCTCAGGAGAATCATCTATACTTATTAATTCTAATATTTTGTCCTCACCACTTCGCCAAAATTGATCTGATGAACAATAAATTTTTCCTAAATTCATTAGTCAATTATTGATCCTCTTCTTACCTATCAGTAGTACTTGACATAGGGAAGCCTCCTTGGAACACTCTCTTCAACTAGTTCCCAGAATATCATATTCAACACTCAAACCAGGTAAGTAACACTCTGTGAAATGTTCTAGAGGTACACTGAGATGTAGTACTTTTAAGTCATTCTCTCAAATTATATGAGTTTTATCAAGAATGTCAGCAATATTGAAGGATAAAGGTTAATAGTCAAAAGTCTATTGCTTTCCTATATACCAACAAGGAACAAGGAAAATTTGAAATTAAAAACAATACCATTTCCACTAGTACCCCCAAATTAAATACTTAGTATAAATCCAAAATATGTATAAAATCTTTATCTTATATAGGAAATATACATGTAGAATAAAGCTACTAAACTATAACACAAAGAATTAAATAAATATTGAGAACTAAATAAATGGAGAGATATCCCACATTCATGGATAGAAGACTCATATCATCAAGATGTCAGTTCTATCTGATTTGATCTATAGATTCAATGCAATCCCAATCAAAATCATAACAAGTTATTTTTTGGATACTGACAAACTCACTAAAATGTTTATATGGAAAGGCAAAAGACCAAAATAGCCAAAAACAATGCTCAAAAAGAAGAACAAAGTTAAGGACTGACATTACCCAACTTCAAGATTTACTAGAAAGCTCTAGCAATCAAGACTATGCAGTATGTCAAAAGAATAGACAAACAGATCAATGAAACAGAATAGAGAGACAAGAAATAAACCCACATAAATTTGTCAACTGATCACTGTTAAAGAAGCAAAGACAGTACAATGGAGCAAAGACAGTCTTTTTAATTATTGGTGCTGGAACAACTGGACATCCTTACGCTCTTCACAAAAATTAACTTAAAATGGATTAAAGACCTAAATGTAAAGTGTAAAACTATAAAACTCCATAGAAGATAACAAAGGAGAAACATAGATAACCTTGGGTATGGTCATACTTTTTAGATATGACACCAAAGGTACAATCCATAAATATACAAACAGATATGCTAGACATCATTAAAATTAAAAACTTTTGCTCTGGTATAAACAATGTCAAGAGAATGAGAAGACAAGGCCCAGACTGGCAGAAAATATTTCCAAAAGACACATCTAATAGAGTAATGTCATCCAAATTGTATGAAAACCTCTTAAAACTCAGCAATGAGAAAACAACCTGCTTGAAAAACGGGCCCTAGTCTTTGGCAGGCACCTTACCAAAGAAGATATACAGATGGCAACGGAAAACAGCGTATGAAAAGATGTTGCACAACATGCATCATCGGGGAAATAGAAATTAAGTCAACATACCACTGTAACCTACCAGAATGGTCAAAACCTGAAACATGGACAACACCAAATGCTGAGGGGGATGTGAAGGAACAGGAGTTCCAGCTTAATAGCTCATGTAAATGCAAAATGGTACAGCCATTTTGGAAAATATTTTAACTGTTTCTTATAAAAATAAACATACCATTAATGTACAATCCAGCAATCGCATTCCTTGGTAACTGCCTAAATTATTGGAAAAATTATGTCCACACAAAACATACACAGTTATGTTTATAACAGCTTTATTTATAATTGCTAAAACTTAAAAGCAATAAGATGTCCTTCAGTAGGTGAAGGGATAAACTGTGCTACAAAAAAATGAGCTATCAAGCCATGAAAGGCCATGGAGGAGCTTTAAATGCAATACTAAGTGAAAGAAGCCAATCTAAAAAGACTGCATACTGTATGATTCAAAATACATGACATTCTGGAAAAGGCAAAATGATAGAGATGTGAAAAGAGCAGCGATTACCAGGGATGAGGAGAGGAGGATGAATAGTGGGAACACAGAGGATTTCTACAGCAGCGAAAATATTTTGTAAATCATGATGATAGATACATGCCTTTACATATTTGTCCAAACCTGTAAGAATGTATAAAACCAAGAATAAGCCATAATGTAAACTGCCGACTCTAAGTGATTATGATACATCAATGCAGGTTCATCAACTGCAACAAACACAGCACTCTTGGAGGGGGTTAATAAAGGTGGGGGGAAGGAAATGTGCATGTGTGCGGAGGTATATGGGAAATCTCTGTACATTCCCCTCAATTTGATTATGAACTTTAAACCACTCTAAAAATATCTGTATTAATTAAAAAAAAAAAAAGAACTTAGCAAGCTGGCAACTGATTCTGGAATTAAGCTTCCTTGGATATTACTAAAAATAAGGACCGAATGCCATATCAAACTCTATCAACAACTGCCGTTTTCCTAAAACCCTTCACAATATTTTAATTCAGATCTTTCTATTTCAGAAACTCCCAACATTAGCAAATTCAATCTCTAGTATCACAAGAAGCACTCAAGATCCTACATTAAAGTGGTGTGTGTGTGTCTACACAATTAAACCAAATTTGGTTCATATACATTCTTTTCAAGGTTTTGATGAATTTAGCATTATAGAAAGATGAATAGAAACTTAACCTCTGGCAAAATTGTTCACTTTTATAGGTCTTGGCAGTTTTGTTGGGTTTTCTGTTTGTTTTTGTAACAAATGTGTACAGAATTCTGTGGCAGGAAAAATCTTACACTACAAGAGTCATAACCTGGAGCTGCATTAATTCCAAACAGTACACAAGTGATTATCCTCACAGGATTATCACTGGGAGGCACTGCTCTCCTCTCCCATTCCTTCTCAACATCTGCTTGTATTACAGCAGTGAAATGGTGAACTATGAAAGAAAAAGAAATTAAAGCTTAGGTCATAGGCAAAATTTGATTCAAAATGTCACACTGATAACTATAACTCAAGTTTTATGACTATAATATTACTTTCAAATCTATTATCTCTAAAGATTGAAGCTGGAGATAATGTTAAAACTGAAGAGGGTAAAAATTTGTTTGATTGTTTAGTTTCAACCAAGAGAACCTCTGACATTCCACTGTTTTGTTTTGTTTTTTCCAATTACAGTTTACATTCAACATTATTTTGTATTCGTTTCAGATGTACAGCATAGGGATCAATCATATACTTTACAAAGTGTTCCTTCCAATATTTCAGGTACCCACCTGGCACCATACAGTTATTACAGTATTATTGACTAAATTCCCTGTGCTTTATTTTACATCCCTGTGACTATTTTTTAACTACCAATTACTTCTTAATCCTACCACCTTTTTCACCCAGCCCCCAACACCCTCCCCTGGCAAACATCATCAGTCTGCTCTCTGTATCTGAGTCTGTTTCAATTTTGTTTATTCCTTTATTTTGTTCTTCAGATTCCACATACATGTGTAAGTGAAATCACATAGTATTTGTCTTTCTCTGACTTATTTCACTTAGCATAATACCCTCTACCCATACTGTCTCAAACGGTAAGATTTCATTCTTTTTATGGCCTAGTAATATTCCATTGTATACATGTACACTGCTTTTTTATCCACTTGTCTGTTAATGGACACTTGGGCTGCTTCTAAATCTTCGTTATTGTAAATAACACAATGAACATAGGGGTGCACATATTCTTTCAAATTAGTGTCTCAGGTTTCTTCAAATACCCAGAAGTAAAACTGCTGGGTTATAAGACAGTTCCATTTTTAGTTTTTTGAGTAACCTCTGTACTGTTTTCCACAGTGGTTGCACCAATCTGCATTTCCACCAACAGTGCACTAGAGACCCCTCTGCTCCACATCCTTTGACACTTGTTTTTCATTGATTTATTGATGACAGCCATTCTGACAGGTGTAAAGTGATTTTTCATTGAGGTTTTAATCTGCATTTATCTGGTGATTAGTGAAGTTGAACATCTTTTCATTTCTCTATCGGTCATCTGTGTGCCCTTTTTAGAGAAGTGTCTATTCAGGTCCTCTGCCTATTTTTTAATTGGATATATTTTTGGTGTTGAGTTGTCTGAGTTTTCTATAAATTTTGGATATTAACCCCTCATTGGATGTTATCACTGGCAAAGATCTTCTTCCATCCAGTTTGTTGATGGTTTCCTTTGCTGTGCAAAAATTTTTTATCTTTGATGTAGTCCTATTTGTTTATTTTTTCTTTTGTTTCTCTTGCCCAAGGAGCTGTATCAGAAAAAATACTGTGACATTCCCATCTTCAGAAAAAAATTCCTATGAGACTTACATAAAGATTTAATGCAAAAGCCTTATTGGGGAAGAGAAGACAGAGAAAAATTCACCTTCTTACCCCTAGGTTACTCTAAAAGGATTTGTGAACAAATGAGGATAAACTTTGGAAACGAATCTCTGGGGAGGGGAACATGAAGTGAGACCTTGATACAATGAGAACCAGGAGGAAGAAATAAAATGCTTTCGTAAGACCCTAAAGAAAGCTTCATCCTCATCTATGACTTTGACTTTTACACAATAATCTTCACATGGTATTAGATCCTTTATTTTGATTCCTATTTAATATCCCATCTTCCCTTGCCTGTTCAAAACTGGTCACTGTCCATTTTTAATCTTTGAAATCCAATCTTCCTTGTAATTTTATAGCTGTATCTTGAAAACTATCAGGTCTTTAAGAGTAGGGACCAGGACTTATTCTTTTTATATTCCTAGTATTTAGCATGATTCCTAGATAAATCAGGCCCTCAACAGAAGTTTGCTAAACAAATATATTACCTTGCTTGCACTGATGAGATTATACTCATGTTAGTCAACAGTATTAATCAAAATATCTGGCTGACCTTTAAAATATTTTAGTATTACCTTTGGTCAACGTAATCTTTACTCTCAGGATTATTTTTCACCCTAAGAGGGTACAACACATAATTTAGCGGTTTAAATTTTCAAGACCAGCCGCAAAAAGGAAAATTTCCATTTGTGTGTTTTTAATCATCATAAAATTGCTCCTCCTTCTTTTGTATGACATCAAGATATGTATGGTGTAAGACAATGTCTCAGTCTTACGAGCCAAATGATCAGAATTCCCAATAGATGTGATATTCTGAAATATACTGATCCATTGTTGAGTTTTTCTATTTCTATTTTTTGAACCTCTCTTCATAAAAACAGCTAACCCAAAATATTAGTAAAAACAAAAAATATTTGAAGACATAAAAAACTTTTTAAAATACTACTGCTGCCAGCCATTATAAAATAACTGGGACAAGATTTTCCTTCTGTGACAAACAACTAGAAAGTTGTAGAAAATATATCAAGTAGACACTTGAATGTTAGGCAGGATAATCCCTGAGAGATGAGAAACAAATAAGGTCAGTGTTATTATCACTCTGACTTTCCACCTGGAGGTACTTTCTAGACCAGGAAGTGCTTCCAGGAAGAACACAAAGAGAGCACAATCAGCTTGTTGACATGAAAATAGGTTGATTGAGAATATTCATAATCAAATTGGAATAAAGGGAAAAAAATGACTGACTCAGTAGATAAAGAAAATGCATTTGACAAAGCCCAACATTCTTCATGATAAAAACACGACAAAAATATATCCTCTCATCACCTCTGTTCAGTGGAAGTGCTAGCTGAGGCAATTTGGCAAGAATATGAATTAAAAGGCATTCATGGTGGAAAGGAAGAAATAAAAATATCTCTACTTGCAGAGGTCACAATCTTACATGTTAAATATCTTCAAAAATCCATCAAAAAACAATTGGAGCTAATAAACCAGATCAGCAAGGTTGCAGAATCAACACGCAAAAATCATTTGTATTTCTTTACACTAGCAATGAACAATCCAAAAAGGAAATTAACAAAAACATTTCCATTTATTGTAGTAATAGCATCAAAAGGGATAAAATACTTAGGAATACATTTAACAAAGAAGTACAAATTTCATTCTCTAAAAGCGACAAAACTTTGCTGAAAGAAATTAAAGTAAAACTAATTCAATGGAAAGACTCCCCATGTTCATGGACTGAAAGAATGTGGTTAAGACGGCAATACTCCCCAAACTGATCTACAGATTCAGCACAATACCTATCAAATTCCCAGCTTACTTGTTCTCAGAAATAACAACCTGATCCTAAAATTCATATGGAAATGCAAGAAATACAGAATATTCAAAACAGTCTAGAAAAAAAAGAAAAAGGCAGGAGGAATCACAATTCCGTGAATCAAATACAGATTCAAGATTTGTCAACCTCTCTAAATACACTTTTTCTTAATATGCTGTATTCTGCCTGAAATTCGGTCCTTGCATTTATGTACCCAAACCGTACTAACTTCCAAACACTAAGTTTAAGTTCCACATTCTTTTTAATCCTTGACAATTTTTTCCCTCCCATTGATAAAAGACCTAAATTATATGTTGTCTTTCTTCCATACTTTTTGTCCATTATTTTAATCCTACTTCCACAAAAAGACAACAAGTTTCCTCAAGTCTGGATTCATAATATATGTGCCTATGAAGTTGCCATGTGCTGAGAGAAAAAACTTATTACTTTAAGAATTAAATATATTAAGTTTGCTACTGCCTTTCCGTGCTACTTAATTTTAAGGTATTTCAAATTACAGAGAACTTAGAAGATGCCTTTAACACATATATAGAATCACACACAGATCTGAAAGCATCGTAAAAAATCACCTAATTTAGCCTAATTAACCACCTAATTAATTATTTAAAAGTAACTGTTAGATAAAATACAGACCACAGTAACATTTATTCTTATTTTTTGCCATTGTTAGCAATATATATCTCTTTTACAATATACACGGTTAATCTCTCCCATTCCCTGAATGATAATGAGAATAAATTTTCATAGTAGCAACTGGTGACATTTCAATAAATCAATGTGCTACAGTGATACCTAAATAAAAGCTTACTTCACTATAATGATGCTTCCAGGCTTCCCTCAAGTCAGGTGGTTACTTGCAGTTAATGATCTGTGACATACCACACAAGTAGTCCTAAAAAGACTTATTATCCACTGCATGTGCAACAATATTTGCTTTATGGATGGCTAAATGAATGAAGACATTCAATGTAACTGTAAAAGTAAAATCAAAAGAAAACTTACAAGTAACATGTTTTCTTTAAGTAAAAGGGCTGTGACCATTTTCCATTAATACTTAACCTTTTGCTGGAGCAGTGCAACCACATATCCATAAAGCCCAAAGAGCTGTTCTGGGTTAGTGCTAATTAACTGCTCCCAATCAAAAGAGCACTAGCTTTCCAAAAATATGAGATCATCACCCTCTGTCGCTGACAACAAAGTCACAACACGAAGCTTAGTGAACAATAAAAAAAAAGACAATACGTAAGCTGCAAGTATGTCTTTTAATCAAATTTATATAACATATACAACACAAACATGCCAAGAAAAGAATTATCATTATGCCACACACAAAATCTGCTAATCTCAAACAATACTCTATCTTTCATAGCTGCCAGGCTTTGTAAGCATCCATATGTTTATCATTTATAACTTTATTTCGTTTACTAGACTCAGCGTTTGTCCACCACATGTATGTCCACTGTGCATTAACTATTCCCTTAGGTACAATTAAAGCCTTTCCATTTGTTGTAAGAAGAGCTAAGAATGAAGGACATAGCCAGGAATAACATTTATACCTCAACCAAAAACAGAAGCACATTCAAACTCAAATGATGGTTTATGCAGCATCTTTTTTTTTTATTAGACACATGTCTACAGAGCAAAATAAACTTGAGATAAAAATTCATGGCAACTGTACACCAGCTTTCACCATTCAGATTGAATATCAAAACGGTATCAACTCTATCAACTGAATTTAAATAATTTTTCAGAAAAATATACTCCTAAACTCCTAAGTGAAGTGAAGGTTGGCTTTCAAACATTAACCAGAATCAAAATTTTAATCAATATTTATGTGTTTCAAAGACTTTTTTTAAATTTTAATGGTTTTGAGTTTTAAATCCTTAAAAATATGTAAATAGATAGATAGACAGACAGACAGACAGACAGATAGATAGGCTGACTTAGCAATACCTCCTCTGATCATCTGTAACTAGAGCACAGGATTTGAAGAGAGTGAGAAACACAGTGACAGCTAACACACATAGTGCCTACTATATACACTAGATGTGGTTCTAGGAGCTTTATCTGTACTTAACTCTTATAGCAACCTCCCTGTAAGGCAGGTGCTATTATTACTTGCACTTTACAGATGAGAAAACTGAGTTACAAAGAGAGTAAGTGCCTTTCCATGGTCACACCATAAGTGAGCCCATGTCTGAACCTAAGTGGTCCTACTTAGAAGTCTGTGCTCACACTGTTTTCTCTATATTGAAGCTATTAAAGTGCTAGAACAGAGTATAAAATAAATAGCCATAAGGAAAAATACAATTTCTCATTAAAATTAAAATTTTGACTGAAAATTCAGAGCTCAGTTAGGACTAAGAGTTTAGTTTTCAAAAGACCTGTGTGTAATGTGAAAGGTTTGGGACATGACCTTATGTGTTAGTGACTCAAAAGCACCAAGTGAGTCTATTATGAAACTCTTCTTCCAGATAAAAACCTGGGCTCAGAATTTTAAAAATGTTAGGAGGAAAAAGAAAGCTTTGTTCCTGTTTTCACTTTACCATATCAAAACATCTGTAGTTCCATCTTTCACTGAGGTAGAGAATTAATAATTGTGTTGTCACAGATAACAAGTAGCATTTATTGAGCACTTCCTCGGCTAGACGGTAGAGACAGCTGTGAAGAGAACAGTTCCTGCCTGCATGGAGTTTTAATCACAGAACACCTGCGTAAGTCCAAAGGGGAAAAAATGTGCTCAGAGGTGGCTTTTTCAGGAAATCACACAGTTTACAAAACAGAAAATAGCTAATTATTAAATCAAGTGAGAGCCTATCTAGTATTATGTCCTAGTCCTTATCTATTTTTTCACTCCCCCAAACCCTCTATGAAGGAATTGAGAAAGTTCTCACAGACTGCTCATATTCTACCTTTTCACTTAATCAGAATTAATGCAATAAACTGAAGAATAAGGAATGGAGATGGCTCATTCAAAACTATATCTAAAATAGAATATTTTATATTATCAGGTGTTTGCACACACACACCCACACACCACTCCCAAGCCTCTCTCTTTCTTCCCATGAACATAAAACATGCTGTCAAACCTCCCATCCTTTAAAAGCACCAGAGTTCTGACCCACATTTCCTCCACCTGCTTCCCCATCTGTAGACTCCTTGTACAGTGGCATTCACTTGCTTCAATTCACTGTCTACAATACATTTCCTTCCCTTCTCTCTTAAACTCATTCTAATCACCTTCTATCCCACCATTCCAAGAATCTGCTTGACAAGGCCACCACCAATTCTTTAATGGCCATTCTCAGTCCTCATCTGTTCATTACTCCCTTCTTAAAATACCTTTGGCTTCCAGGGCACACCACTCTCATGATTTTCCTCCTACCTCCAATGACCACATTTCAATTCTATTCTTGATCTCTTTTCACTTCCCCAAACTTTAAAGTATGGTTATAACCCAAGAATGAATTGTTGGACCTCTACTCTTTTTATACTCACTCCTATTTAAGGTTCATCCACTCTCAGGATTTAAGTATCATCAATATGCTGTTGACTCCTGGACTTTTCTCTCTAGACCTAATCTTGCCCCTGAACTCTAGACTCAAATATCCAATTGCCTACTAAACATTGCCACATAGATGCTTAAGTACCTCAAACTTAACATCTCCAAAATCAAACTTTTAATCCTCACCCAAAATTTATTCTCCCATATTCTTCCTCATCTCAGTAAATTGAACTTCAACATTCCAGATGGTCAGGCAAAAAATCTTGGCTTTATCTTCTGTCCTCTCCTCCACAACCATTTCTAAGAACATGGAGTGGTTCAGTGGATTGACTGCAAACTAAAAGGTCGCCTGTTCGATTCCCAGCAAGGGTACACGCCTGGGTTGTGGGCCAGGTCCCTACTTGGGGGTGTGCAAGAGGCAACCAATCACGTATCTCTCGCGCGCTGATGTTTCTCTCCCTTTCCTCTCTTCCCCTCTCTCTAAAAGTAAATAAATAAAAAATCGTAAAAAACAAAAAAGAAAATCCATCATTCCTCCCTTTCAAATATATCCAGAAGCCAAACACTTCTCACCACTTAGTCTGCTATCGCCCTGCTCCATGCCACCATCATTTCTCACCTGGATTACCCACTACAGTATATTCCCAAAACAAGAACTGTAGTGTGCCTTTCAGGTTAAACCACTTCACTCTGATCGAAGCCCTCAGGGGTTTGGGTTTTCCGTCTCACACAGAGAAAAAGTCAAAGCCCTCACCATGGCCTCAGAAGTCATTCCTGATCCCTCCTCTTCCTAGGGCCATCCCTCTTTACACAGTATCTAATTTCACCTCCACTGTTCTCTCGCTCACTCTTCCTTACACACAGCTACACACACCGCCACACACATGCGCCTCCTTGTAGTTCCTGGTGGGGAAAAAACCCAAAATAAACCTCGAAGTCTTTGTAGCTTCTTTTCCCCTCTACTTGGATAAAGCTTCTGCCAGATAACTGTGTGGCACTCTCTCTCCCCCTTTATGTTTTTGTTCAACTGTCATCTTCTCAGACTTTCCCTGACTACCATATTTAAAATCTTAACTCTTCTCCAAGACTTCCTATTTCTCCCTTTCCTGCTTTATTACACAACACTTGTCACCATTTAACACAGTGTCTATTCTACCCATTTATGTAGCACTTATCCTCCTCTACTGGAAGCACAGCAAAGTGAGAACAGGGGCTTTTGTCTGTCTGTTCATTTCTGTATCCCTAACACCTAGACACGTATGTGCTCAAGGGCTGCTTGTTAAATGAATGAATGAATAAAGACATGATATAGCAAACAAAGAAAATACCTGTTGACTCCATTTATTTATACTGTAAAAAAACTAGACGTGAAATAAAATTTTAGAAAATAATGTCGCAGAATATAAAAATTAAATTCTAGGCACAAGAACAATTTTAAGTTAAAAATACTATCTTTAGAGGCCCCCCAAAACATTCCAAAGTTGGCCACATTTCTAGGTTGTGCCTGGAAAACCATAAAAATTCAATAAACCTTAGCTAGATTTATCATCATTGCTGTTGTTACATATACGCACGATCCATGTATATAAAAAAAATTTTTAATAATCTAACAATTAAATAATAAAATGAGCCTAAGAAATTATCCCTGCAAAGATAAGACAGGGTTTAAACTAACATAAAGTTAAAATTAAACTCCTTTTAAACTGTGTAGCAATAAGTACGCTGGATTAAGCAGACTGACCAAACATAGTTTGAGCCATTCTACTTCAGGAACGCAGGCGCTCATGGTTGCCTAGTGCCGTCCCTCAGTTTATACTTAAGGATGATCCTGATTAAGGAATCGGTCACGTGGGTTGATAAAACACCAGCACCAGAACCAAAGCTGAAGTTTTCCGACCCCCACTCTAGCACTCCTTTAATCTGTATTGGATTTGTTCCACAATCATCACTGCAAATATAATTTCTAAAAGGGTTTAGGTTATATTAATAAAAATTTCAAATCTCCTTTTCAAAAATAAATTTTATAGCTTTGTTCTTTTTTATTGAATATTAATTTAACAAGTAATTTCTTCTAAAATTTAAAGTCAGAGGTCATCAGAAAAGGTACAAAAAGTGGAATATGCTTATTTTGACATTTAATAAACTTTCTCTACTGTGATGAGATGAACAGAAATTATATAAACAGATTATTATTAAACACACAATCCCCCAAAACAAAACAAAAGCACAAAAACCTTAATACTTCTCAGGCTAAGTAAATTGTAATATGTCAAAATGATTTGATGTAGACCATCTAAAAAAAGTAACTATGCAATTGCATAATAACATCACTGCAACAACAGTCAGGTGAAAAATCATTTTTAATTAGTATTATGAAAAAGCATTCATTTGACATTTTCTCCCCCAATAATTTTCAGTCACAACACCAGTCTGAATGCAAGCTTATGTATTTGAGAAAACGACTCAACCAAATCAACTTGGAACACATCAAAATGCTCTGATAGAGCAGTCAGAGTGTGAAGTACCATGCAGGAGAACAGCTTTGAGTATACGTATTAAAATGTTCTCTCACTCAGTACACAGAATACTGATGATATTACTATGAAAATATGATGCTATCAGCATCATCCAGTAAGTAAATAATCAGAACTCTATTTGCCAAATTTACATGTAAAGATAGGAAAAAGTTAAAAAACAAAAAACAAAAAAAACGAAGCAATCAAAGCCAAAAAGGCCCACCTGAAAATGATACTTTGGAATACTATTCCCAGGCAAAAAGAACCAAAGTATTATAATAAATAGACAAGGGGGCAGAATGGTTTAATTCAGAATGTATAAACAAAATGAAACTTCTGAATCCTCAAAAGCTTTTGTTTATGCCTTATATATTATAAACTCTCTTAAGCAAACTGATAATGACTCACTCATTCACTGTTATAATATAGATGTTAAATCTTACAGAAGTTAGTATGAACCCTTCAAAGTAGAAATCCAAGTAAACGTTACCTATTTTATAGCTTCACATTTCTGTTCTCCACATAAAATAGGAATTTTTGAAGACTCAAGAGTCACAGTATAGTCAAGTAGTGTCATGTAAAGTCTTGTAAAGTTTTTCAAAATGGACATATAACCTCCTCTTATACTGTTCTATTATGAAGAATAAAGAGTAGTCTTTTTAAAAGCTTGTGATAATTTTACTGAGAGCATCAGTAAAATTTCCAACTTGAAATTTACTTGTTTTACTGATACATTTCCACTGAGTTCAGAGAATACAACTTACAGGGTACATTATAATGTAACCTTTGAACCTGGCAGTGTAAAACATCACTTCCTGGGCAGAGACAGTACTCCAAGAACAATCAATCACTGTTAAGAAGAATATACACTCGACATAGTTAATTAGTGTTGATGCACTCTTCTCTACGCCCTCATCTGTCATGAAGATTGTTTAAAAATCTGAGTTATTAGTCTTTATTTGGGAAAGGATCTGGTTAATATCTTTAAGAGTAGAAATCATTCATCCCCCTACTCTGTCCCAGAGTGTGATAATGCCTACCTCCAGCACAAGTTACGGATAACCACCACCCCTCCACTAACTAAGAACCTATAAATCAGGGAAAGGGCAGCTCCTATGCAACCCCTGTTAATTTCTGTTTACAATCTATCCAACTGAGAATGTTAGCTAGTCAGGGGAGAAACTAGCTGATGGATCAGATAGTAAGAAAACATAACAGCTGAAAGACAGAAAATAACAAAATGACAAATTAAAAAGGCATGTGACTATAAAACATGGATTAAATTCAAAATTATTCTTTAAAAAAATTAATACTCCTGAATATTCATTTCAGTTAGAACTTTTCCTGAAACACTGGGAAAAAAATTAAAATTGTACTTCAGTACAGATTATGATTTTTGAAATTAAACACAAAAATAAAAAAATTATTTTAAAAAGTCAAAAGTGTAGGGTTCTACCATTATGTAAAAGTCACATGTTAGGGGAAAAAAGCAAAATTCTTAATTCTCTTATATTTGCTTACTCTAAATTCATGGCATAAAAGCTATGACATTTTATCTCAAACATGATCCAGTACAGTACAACTTTGATGTATTTCCTAAGAAACTCTCTGATGTTAGTCACCATGATGGAATTCAATAGGCCACTTGGCCCTGAAGGCCATCTAACAGATTTCCTGTATCTACATACGTTTTTTTCCTCATTAAGAAAACCATTTTCCCTGAATAACACATCCCAGGCTATAAACACTTGTAATTTCAACAGTCTTCATGAAAAGGCTTTTATTCATTCATTCAGTATTCATTCATTCAGGCACTGTTCTAACTGATGAGGTCCTTAGCTTTCACGGAGCTTAGATTTTAGTGGGGACAGACAGACAAGAAACAAACAAGAAATAGTATCAGGTGGCAATGAGAATATGCAGATAACAGAAACAGAAGGTCCTGACAGAAAGGGACTAGATGGCTCATTTAGACTGAGTGGCTAGGGAAGGTAACTCTTAAGGAGAGGACACGTAAGATGAGATCGAAACGACCAAACGGAGCCCACCAAGCAAAGGCCAGGACGAAAAGCCTTTCAAGCAGAGCAAACCCTAAGGTATCATTTAACGTGGAATGTTTTAGGAACTGGAAAACAGACAAATGTGCCTTATGCATACAGTGGGCAAGGGAGCATGTCATAGAAGATGAGGTTTGAGATCACCCAGTACTTGACAAACCTGAATAAGGAGTTTGGATTTCATTCTAAGTGTGATGAGAAAGCATTAGAGGGTTTAAGCAGAACAGTCATATATTATGATTTCCCACTTGGGAACTGGATTATGTAAGAGTAAAGCTAAGAGCAGAAGAACAGTAACGGGGCTACTGCAGCAGTTCACAGGAAAGATGATGGTGCTATGGCTATGTTAGGCCACGGCCAAGGTCCACCTGTATTAAGCCCCTAAGTGGACATGAATTGAAAATCCCTAGGCTCTTCAGTGCAGGCTCTGATCAAGTGAGTGTCCCAATGCTGCAAGAGCAAGATCTTTAAGGCCAGGAAACTGAGTATTAGGCATGGTGGCTTTGGCTCCCTGAACTGCAGAAGTTACCCTAGATGGTAATATACCAATAAGGTTTCTTGGTACTTACCTGGCTGGATCTGTAGCCTGTCAAACATCTCATTCTACATGGGGCTGTAGATATCATCGAACTTCAACAGAACTTCCCGTAACATGCACGAAATAAGTAAATGACTTACCCTCTTCCTCATTTTGAAATTTACCTACCAGAATTTTATTTTTACTCACTAGGGAAAAGTAAGGTGTTCTATGAAGATTTGGATATACTGTATTTATTAATCTCAATAACCAAACAGCAAAAAGGGGCAGTCAAATTTTTAGAAAACTTGAATATGGTAGAGAAAAAGATCAAAATGAAGACTAGGTTAGCAAGTCCAGTCACTCCTTAAACACTCTCTCTGACTCAACCGTTGTGCAAATTCACAATGGCTAGCTGTGAATACACATAACTGGCACACAAGGATGTGTGCTGAATGAAGTCCCTACCCAACACGTGGTCTGAGAACTATTAATCTGGAACAAAAACAAGGCCACTTATGTTTCAGCTCTACTGACTTATAATTTGTGATCATTCAAATTGGGGCTATAGTCAATGCTTTTAAAAGGCTACTATGGTTCCTCTGGCCAGGTGGCTCAGTTGGTTGGAGCGTCGTCCCTACACCAAAAGGCTGCAGGTTTGATCCCCAGTCAGAGCACCTATGGGAGGGAACTGATGGATATTTCCCTCCCACATCGATGTCTCTCTCTCACTCTCTCTTTCACCCTCTCCCTCTCTCTGTACAATCAATAAACATATCCTCAGGTAGTTAGGTTATATATAATCTCTTCATTTTACATATTTACAGATTTTTTAAAGGCTACTATGATTAAGATAATAATAACCATTATTGAGCATTTATATTGGATAAGACCACATGCTAAGTGCTTTTTGTGTAATATCTCATTTAATTTTTTCAAACCAATTTTATCAAACAGAAACTATTACCCTATTTCCAAATGAGGAAATGGAGGCTTAGAGATATAAAGCAGTTTGTCTGATGTCACAGTGCTGTAAAGTGAAAAAACTGGGCTTGTAAGCAAAGCCTGTCTAAATTCAAAGCCCTGTGATCTTAACCATACTCAATACTTCATTTAAAATCTTAATTAGTACAAAGAAAGAACACTAACTAATCTTTTAAAGCTTCTCAGAATATCAAATAAAATAAATTCAATTTGCTTTGAACATCATATACTTTTAAGTACCATACACTCAAATAATTTACTAATTACCAATTCTGTCTGCATTATTAAGGAAAGTCCCTTTCTCTGCTGGCAAATTATAAGTCAGTCATTAACCTATCCTAGTTACTCTTTCTATTTAAAAGGAATAAAACTCAATTTTTTACAAAAATAAAACCATCATTCACCCTTACCTAAGACTATCCTCAATCCTTAGCCCAAATTTGAGTTTATTATATTTTAATAAAAAGCAAATGATTTTGTAACTAATTATAAGCTCTTACTGTGGAACTAGTTCACACATGTGCGTGCACACACGCACACTTTGCGTGGAAATGTTCTATTCTACTAAACTTTAGCTAAAAGCTGGCTACTGCTGCCAATACATTCACAGCCTACAGCTATTTCTGTTCAACACATGCTATATATTAAAGTAACAAAGAATAGGACAAAATGATGAATTTTAAAATGCACATTTAGGCAGAAGATGACTTGTATAGATAATTAGCATAATAATCCAGTTTCAGATGTCTTTCCATTATGTTTCTTTCTCCTTGCCTTTAACTGCTAGGTAAAGTCTTTGGTTTTTCGTATAATTTTATCCCCTAAAAAGAAAATGAATGTGTACTATCATATTAATATAACATCAACTTAGAAACACAAGTTGTAATCTCTTTCATTACATGATCATATGAAATTGGGCCAGTGACAGATTATACAGTAAATAATATTCAGGAAAATGTTCACCTATGATCTCTTCATTTTACATATTTATCATTCTGCATAACTGCATACTCTATTATATGATCACATTTTCAAAGAGAGTATTATAAATACAAGAGGTTAGAACTAAGCCAAAAGTGAAAAAACTGATTTTTATGTCATTAAATCTCAAATGTAACAGTACAATAATTTTTTGCATAAATTCATGTAACTTATATAAATTTTTTTAACATAGAAATGGCATAACCAGCACAGTCTAACAAGCCCATCGAGTCTGATATCCTGTCTTTGACAGTGACCGATGTTGGATGCCTCACAGGACAGCATAAACACATAATGTATATAATTATGCACCACTACACCATTACTCCAGATGGTAGTTAGGTTATATCCTGAAAGAAATGAAAACAAATCCCAACCTCCATCCCTTCCCTACTCTATAATTTCCCAAAAGGTGATGGGAAACCTCAAATAAAGCACAAATTTAACCATAAAATAAGCTAATGCTTCGGTGACAGAATGACCAAGAAATGATCTCCTAAAATGAAAAGGCCCACTTAGAAATAGAACCTAAGTTTTGTAAAGGGAGATTTCAATGAATTGACAAGTATTTGATTCACTCAATTAAAATTATTTATAAAATAGATGAGCAAAATTTAACTAAAGCTTAAAAGAGCCAGTACCTTTTCCTCAAGTGATCCATCTTGTGATATGAAATACTGTTTTCTAAAAACAATATAACTTTGCATTTTTTAACTCTTTGGAGAAATGATATTCACACCTGTTTTGTGATAGTTTGAAAGTAAGGCTTGGATTTATTAAATGTTCATTTAAGTGTGCAAAAACACATAGTGAAGAAATCTTGGTTTAGTCCTTCAGGTTTAGTACTTTAGGAAGTACTTTTTCCTAAACAATTACAGACCCCAAAAATGCACTATACTTTTAAAGGCCTTTGGAAAAGATGATTCTCTTCGTGGTGTGCCTGGGTATTGATTTAACAATGTCTGTAGTCAGGAAACAGTTCCTGACCTAAATCCTCCATGGTATAATTTGAATACATTTTCTCTTTTTGTGTCTTCAAATAGTTGTAAAAGATTAGGTCATATCATAATATTTTATGTATTTGAAAATCCTTATTAAGTACTGCTTTTCCAAGGCACTGCAGGATGATGAACCAAGTAACAGTCCTGTCCTGCATTCAGTCTTATAAATTTTCTATGCTGTACATCATAGCCCAAAAGACAGATCTCAAAAATTACTTATCACTTTTCCCAAGCGCTACCTTCCCCCATTATAACATGGTTTCTAAAAAAAGAAAAAAGAAAAAGAAAAAATTATCTGTATTTCAGAACCTCAAAAATTCAGAAAAGGAACTTTATGAGAGATGGGAACAAGAAATAACGCACACAAAATTCCACACGAATACTGCATCCTTCCCTAGAATGGGGGATCACTCAATGAAATGTATCTCCCAAAATCTCTGGGGCAGGGCTGAAGCTGCAGTGCAGTACCATAAAATCTGCAGCTGTGTTGCTGTTCTTAATAGTCCACGTTGCTTCCTTAGGCCTCAGGAAGCCAAAACATACACTGTCGGAACAGAACTTACCTTAACAGGAATTGGCCAAAGGAGCAGAGCAGTTATGACAGAGCGATCATCCAAACTGTTACTGAGAAGACTGCACAGATCTGCAGGAATTTTCTCCTCAAGTAATTATCTTACTACAGGAAAGCTGCATCTATTTTTGTTCCCAAACATCCAAATTTTTTAGAAATAAAAACAACAGACTAGGTAAGTAAACTTAATTATACATAAATAAGCATTAATAACTTACTTTTATTGCCCACCAAGGCAATCAGCGGCTGAGTTTCGGACTCCTCGCTCACTTTCTTCACCACAGTATACCAGTCTTCTAAATTCTCAAAGCTCTGATAATTCGTAATATCATATACCAAGAGGATTCCCTGTCGCAAAGGAGTTACAGGATATTTGTAATGCATTACTTAAAAAAAATATTAACACTAAATACTCTTAAGTAATGCTTCAGGTTTGCCTAGAATAGCGTAAAAATACAAATGCAGACTGTTTTATATACAAACTGACTTTAATTTAGTTACTAACAAACAGATAATACTGAATGTATTCATTTGAGAGAAACCCAAATTAGCAATGCAAGCTAAATAATGATTTTATCAAATTATAAAGAGTTTCCCAATAAGATATCTGGGATATGCTTGCTAAGTTACAAGAAATGTAAGAAAGTCATATCACAGAGGAAGAAAAAGTTGCAAGGTCTCCAATCCTGTCTGTTACTTTCATGAGGTCAAACATTTAAACCTTTCAATAAATAACCATCTGCTGCTGCTCTTTTTAAATATTTTCAAAAATGGACATTCCATGACATCCCTTGATAGTCCATTTCAGTGTTTTAACACAATTTTCTTTAAATGAAATAAGCCCATTTCCTCTTTTGGTCCTCTGTGCATTTGGAGAACAGCGTATGAGTATCCTCCTTATAATAACCCTTCATGTACTTGAAGACAGTTAAGAAACTCCTTTACCGTCTCTTTTCCAGAATAAACAAACTCAATTCCTTAAACTTGCCTCAAAGGGCCTATTTTCTATCCCTTTAATCATAGTTGTTAGTTCTTCCCAGGACACTCTCCATACAGTTTTTGACATCCTCTTTAAAATGAGCAATGCAAAACTGGACATGATGCTGTAATAAGAGCATGAACAAAGCCAAATATAACAGAGGGACTGCTTCCTGCCTCTTATATATCATATTCCTTTTAATATATCCATTATTTTGCGTGGGAAGGAGAAGTAAGTACACACACAAAAATAACAGTGCCACATTCTTGATTCTCATCCAGTTTGTGGTCAAACACTTAATACAAAGCACTACATACAATACATGTCTGGACCCTAATAGCATTTATGTCTCCTTCTTCTTAGGTTATAATCATAAATGTTGACTACTTCTTTGCACCTATAATGTACCAAACAGACATCTAGATCTTTTCATTAATCCTCACAAGCATGCAAAGTTGGTGTTATTATCCTCAATTTACTAATAAACAGAGGTTAAAATAACCAAGGTCACACAGCTAGTTAAGTAATCGAGCCAGAGTTTGAATCAAAGACTGAATGACTATAAAGTTTACTCATTCATTCTACAAACTATATGCCTAGACTGTGCTGGGTGCTAGGGATATAAATTCCAAACTTCAAGGAGCTCACAGTCTCAAGGCAAAGCCAAACACATAAACAGACAAATACATAACACAGAAGCCATGAACAGAGATATCCTGGTAAATATTAATCAGCTGGTTCGGGGGATGGCAGGGGTAGGGCTGAGAAGAGTAATATATGTAGCTTTTACTGACTTCTGTGGTATGAACATTGCCTTGCGGCCATTTTCAAGCTATCAAAGTCACTTCACTTAAAACAGAGCTGGGCAGGGCACCACTATATAGCATCTCCATCACACAGATACACTAAAAGTAAATAATCCCCACAGCACAGATAACGAAAACATATAGCAAAATAATTAGGAAGTGTGCATTTTGAGCACACATTTGTTTTAATATAATTTATGAGTTTATATATAATTTTTAATCATAAACGTATTGAGCAACTGGCTCACAAAAACTCCTGGGCTTAACAATAAAGCTCCCAGGCTGGCTCTAGCATACTACTATGCTCTTGTTTCTTCTACACGTAACCGTTTAATTATCCAGTCCTTGCAAATTTATGAAACAGGAAACTGAAGTATAGAGAGGTTAACTAACGTGCCCAAAATTGAACATCTGGCTTCAAACCCAGACAGTCAACTCCAGAATCTTTGCGTGTCTCTGTCTCCCTTTTACTTTGTCCCATGCTCTTTATTGACTACACCAGCCCCCAAATCACTTAGTTTCTCTGAGTCTTGGGTTGTTTGCCTCTAAAATTAAACTGATAAGAACAGATACCGCACTCGATGTTAGCAAAAAGGCCAAGAAGTGATGCCTATAAAATTAGATCATTGAATTAAATAGTCTCTAGGATCGCTTCCAGTTTAAATATTCTGTAATAATTACACAAAATCACTTGTCTGATCCACTTGGGTAACTTAGACATCTATTTCTGTCTTCCCAAATGCATTGAAATAAAGACCAACACAGAATTATTTGAACTTCCGATCAAGATGGCAGCATAGGTAAACATGGCTCACCTCCAAGAACAACCACATCAAAATTACAAATAAACTATAGAACAACCATCACTTAGAACCATCAGAAATCGAGTTGAATAGAAGTCTGACAACTATGAAATTAGAGAAACCACATCCATCCAGAATGGTAGGAGGGCTGGAGACACGGAACGGGCTGGTCCTACATCTACGTAAGGTGGAAAAAAATTTGGGATGGTTATCTCAGGACCAAGGAGTCCCAACATCACACCAGGCCCCACCCAGTCCAAGGTTCCAATGCCAGGAAGATAAGTCCACATAACTTCTGGCTGCAGAAACCAGCAGGGATTGAGTCGCTGGAAGAAACTTCTGGGGCCTAAACTAGTTCCTCTTAAAGAACCCACACACGGACTTACTCAGACTCACTCCCTGTGAGTTCCAGCATGGGAGCTGCAACTTGAAAGGCACCAGTGGCATACAGGAAGAAACTGAAGTGTCTGGCATCAAGGTGAGAGCTGGGAGACAGCCTTCTCCCAGACAGAAAGGTGGGCAGAGGCCACTGTCCTTTTCCTGAACCCTGCCCCCACAGAGCCACAGAGCCCTACTATCTGTGGATCTTGGGCAATGCTTCTGTCATCCTCCTTTATAACACTTGCCATGCCTAAGTGATTAAGTGAAGTAATAAAAAAGACATTTAAAAACTAACATACACAATTGCTGGGAATTTTATTACTATTTTGACTGAAAAAGAATCACATTTTCAAAGCAATTTCAAGGCAGTTTTTACACTTATAAATTGAGCCTTGACCTGTGATGACTCTTAAACCTTAAGATTTTTGGAACCCTTTTAATTAATATATGCAAATCTTCATCTCAACATGGGTCAATATCTGAACATGATAGAACGTGTGCAAATAAAATATGGCTACCATATCTTGATAATCCATACTAGACAGAGCTATGGAATAAAAATTAAATACCACTGATCTAGACCAGGGATCTATGGCCCACAGGTCAAATCCAGCTCTCACCCCATATTTTTAAATGAACTTCTCTTGAAATTTACTCATATTCATTGCTTTTAGTATTACCAACAACTGCAGAGCTGAGTAGCTGCAGCACAGACAGTATAGCCTAAAGAACCTAAAATAGTTTCTATCTGGCTCTTTAAGGGAAAGTTTACCAATTCCTGATGTAGAACAATGTGTTCTGATATTCTTCTGTCAGCAACTTATAAATCTTCCAGGATTCACAAGAAAGGTAAAAGGATTATCACTTTTTCACTAATTTAGCTATCCACTAACTCAATCATCTATTCATATAACCCATTTGCAATACCATTTAATGTAAAAACTATGATTTTATGTCTGCTCCTAAGATGGCAATTTTGTACTAGTTTTGACCATTACTACTGTGGTGAAATTTGAAAAGGGAAGATAAAGAAAACCAAAGGACACTAAAAAACAAAACAAATTCCAAGCCAGATGGGTACTAAATTTATCAAGTAATCACTTTGTAAAGTATATAAATATCTAACCACTATGTTGTACACCTGAAACTAATATAATATTGTATATTGACTATAATTGAAAAATAAACTTTAAAAAAATTAAGAAGAAAAAAGAAATTCCAGGACTTTTGGTTTCAACTCCAACATGTAAAGAGACTGGAAGTTGTCATCATCTGTCCTTATAATCAAAAAAAAGCTAAACAAACTGAAAATAAATTAATTTTCTTGGATATAACAGAACTGAATTTACCAAGCAAATTTCCATCCTAAAATCTCAAGAGACTGGTAAATTCAGAGTTATAACCCAAATCTGCTTACCTAGAGCAGGAATCATTAAAGTCAGTAAATGGTAGAAACATTTGAATGATAAATTTGATGAGCTGCTTAAGGTTGGGTGTGGTCTAGTTTGAAAATGAGAAATTCCTGGGGAACAAAAATCTTAGAGGTAATGGGGTTTTACCTCCAGGAACCCCACCAGGTCATCGTGGTAGAATCAGTAGCATCTCCAGCACACAGATACACTGAAAGATTCTGTCATGGCTCTCGCATGGGAAGGGGGAAAGTAACTCTTGTAAAATATGCCCAGAGCATATCCATAAAAAAGGTATACTCTCCAAGAGAAAAAGCTTAATCAGAGTCTTGTACAATGACATGGGGGGAGGGTAGTTCCTAACTGCAGCCCTCTCTAGCCATCCTGTCTCACCTAAGGGAAAAGAGCTAAGAAACACCTATGAAAGTCACAGCCCAGGGTCACCAGGCACTAAAAGGCCATTACTTAATTGTAAGAGTAAAGACTTTGCTCAATCATAAGAGTGCAGAATGTTTCCCCATTCTCATACTTTACCACAACACCAACAGGGCTCCCGTATAATAGTAGTGGACTACAGCTGAAGAACTGCAAGACACAAACTTCAACTAAGGAAAAATCTGAGACACTCAGAAAAAAGGAGAGAAAAACTCAAGGACATAGAGGAATCTGATGTCTCTGGCACCTACAGCTTCACCTAACATTAAACACAGAACAACTCCTGGCTAAGTTAACATGAAACCTCATGATAAAGGCCTCTTTGCCTGATTTCTCATTAATTAATACATCATGTCTAGTTTTCAACAAAAAAAATAGAACACTAAACGGGAGTTTGAAAAGAAAATGCAAACATCAGAATCAAACTCAGATATAATACAGATTTTGTAATTATCACACCAAGGATTTAAAATAATTATGATTAATATGTTAATAAAAAAGGTAGACAGGCCCTGGTTGGTGTGGTTCAGTTGGTTGGGCATTGTCCCACATACTAAAATGTTGCCAGTTCAATTACCGATCAGGGCACATGTCCAGGTTACGGGTTCGTCCCCAGACAAGGTGCGTATGGAAGGCCACCAATCAATGTTTCTCTCCCTCTCTTTCTCCCTCCCTTTCCCTCTCTCGAATAAAGAAAAAAAAATTTTTAAAGGTAGACAACATGCAAGAATACATGAGCAACATAAGCAAAGAGCTGGAAACTCTAAAGAATAATAAAAAGAAAATGCTAAATATCAAAAACACGCTAATAGAAATGAAGACTGCGACTGATGAGCTCATCATCAGACTGAACACAGCCTAGGAAAGAATCAGTGAACTTGAAAATAAGGTAATAGAAACTTCCAAAACTAAAATGCAAAGAGAAAAAAAGAATGAATAAAACAGAATATCAAAGAACTGTGGGAAAATTTTGAATGGAGTATCATACACATAACTAGAATACCAAAAAAAAAAAAAAAAAAAAAGAAGGAATAAAGCTTTAAAAATATTTAAAGTAACAATGGCCAAGAAATTGCCAGAATTAAAGATGTCAAACCACAGATCCAGGAATCTCAGAAAGCACCAAACAGGATAAATACCAAAAAGTCTACACTTAGGCATATCATATATTCAAATTGCATAAAACAAAACACAAAGAGAGAATCTGAAGGAAGCCTGGGGGATGAGAAGTGAGGGAAATACCTTTTCTATAGAGAAACAAAGATAAGAATTACGAGAATTTCTTATCAGAAACCATGTATGTAAGAAATGAATGAAGTGAAATATTTAAGTGTTAGGAAAAAAACAATCTAGAACTCTATTTGTAAGTGTATCCTTCATAAGTGGGGAAGAAATAAAGACTTTCTCAGACAGGCAAAAACTGAACCATAGCCAGCAGACTGCCCTGGAACAAATGTTAAAAGAGGTTCTTCGGGGACAAGGAAATGATTTTATTGGAAAGAAACTGATTTCTCCATAAATGAAGGTAGAGTAACAAAGAAGGAAAAAGTATGTATTGTTTAATTAATAATAGTAATAATATATTGAGTGATTTTAGCATATGGGCAAGAGAAATGAGGACAGGGATGCCATAGGGAATGGGAGGGATGAACTGAGAATATTCTTTTATGAAGTATCTGAACTACATGGGAAGCAATACAGTGTTATATGAAAGTGGACTTAGATTACTTAAAACTATATATTGCAGTCCTGGCTGGTATGGTTCAGTGGATCAGTGCCAGCCTGTGAACTAAAAGGTCACCAGGTCCATTCTCGGTCAGGGCACATGCCTGGGTTGCAGGCCAGGGCCCCAGCTGGGGGTATGCAAGAGGCAGCCAACTGATGTTTCTCTCCCTCTCTTTCTCCCTCCCTTACCCCATCTCTAAAATTAAATAAATAAAATCTTTTTTAAAAAACTGTATACTGCAAACTCGAGAGAAATTGCTAAAAAAAATTTAAGAAAAATTGATAGGCTAAGAGAGGAGACAAAAGTAAAAAGATAACATAAAACCAGAAGAGGTCAAAAGAGAAAAACAAGAACAAGAACAAGAACAAGAACAAGGAATAGAAAGCAAACATGATACATGATACAAACATGATGTACCAAATACATCAATAATCACTTTAAATGTGAATGATCTAAATATACCAATTAAAAAAACAAAGATTGTCAGAGTATATGAAAACCAAGACAACTATATGTTGCCCACAGGAAATTCACTTTAAATATAAAGACACAGGTTAAAAGTAAGGAGATACAGACACTCGTAAAAAGAAAGCTAGAGTCACTATATTAATTCCAGACAGGGACTTCAGAATAAGGAAAGCTGTTTAAAGTATAAAGATTAGCATAATGATAAAGGGGTCAATTCTCCACGAAGACATAACAATCCTTCATGTACATACAACAAACAACAGAGTACCAAAATACATGAGACTGAAACTGATAGAAAGAATTCCAAATCTACAGATCCAGTAATTTAATTGGAGACTTCAACACCCCTTTTTCATTCATCCACATATGAAGCAGAAAATCAGTAAGCTGAACCAAACAGCACCCATGATCAGCTTCATGACATTTAACTAAGTGACATTTACAGAAGTCTGTCCAACAACATGAGAATTTACACTCTTCTCAAGTTCATATGAGACACTCACCAAGAGGGACTACATTCTGGGCCATGAAACAAATCTTAACAAAATTAATAAGAATAGAAATCATACAAAGCATGTCAATAGACTGCAGTGAAATCAAACTAAAAATCAGAGATAGAGAGATAGCTGGAAAAACTCAAAATATTTGGAGATTAAACAGTATACTTTAAAATAACATGGGTCAAAAAAGAAGTCTCAAGGGAAGGTAAAAAATACCTTAAACTAATAAAAACACAGCCTACCAAAACTTTTGGAATACAGCAATAATAGTGCTTAGAGGAAAGGGTACAGCATTGAATGCATGTATCAAAAAAGAAGATATATCAATAACCTGAGCTTCCACTTCAGAAACTGAGGACGAACAATTTAAGCCTAATGCAAGCAGAAAAAATAAAATAAAAATTACAGTAGAGATCCATGAAATTGAAAAGAGAAAACCAATAAATAAACAAAACCAAAAATTGGTAACCCTCTTGCCAAGTTAACCAAAAAAAGGGGGTGAGGGAGTAAGGAGGAGAAAGAAAAGAGACAAATTAATAAAAGGCCATTACTACTGACCCCACAGACTTTAAAAGGATAATAAAGGAATAATATAAACATCTCTATGGCTAAAATTTGACAATTTAAATGAAACGGACCGATTCTTTTAAAGACACAAAATACCAAAACTCATAGAAGCAGACACTGACTGCCAGGACCTCTGCCCACCAGCTTCGGCACAAGAAGCCAGGCCTCGTAAGCACTCACCTCTTCGGGAGCCTATAACACAAGCACCCTCAAAGCTCTGAGTCTCTCACCACCTGGATCAATCCAGATCTCTTCTGACTCCTTCCAGAAATCCACTGTTCTTCTCAGCCAAAATACAACTCCCTCAGAAATCCAACACATCTTGGCAACCGAAGTCTAAAAAGAATATACTGGGGATGGATAGAAGTAATTTTCCTGGTAATCTTGCGGATGTCTAAACCCATCACCCTGTCTCCTGGCCCTGATACCTTACGTCCCCAATGCCCTCTTTTACTACCTATGTATCCGCCACTCACCCTTTTCCTATGTCTTCATCCACATATTACCCTGTGCTTCCTCTACCCAATTTACCACGTAAGTGCTCCTCCTCTTCCCAAATTTTTTTGCCATGACTTTTGGAAAAACAGATTTTAAGTTTAATAAATCCTCTGTATCTTCAAATGCATCAACAATAATTTCCTCAATATACACTTGTATATTGTAACTTCACTTTTTCCCCTGCAATTCCCTTCCCTTTGTAAACTTCAAGACTTTTAGCAAATATTATATAAAGGTACTTTATACGGTACTTTAATTTTCATCTACTTCACTTACCACAGTATCTAATAAGCATGATAACTCAGTGAATCAAATGGACACCACTTTCAAAGGAATAACTGGTAACAGCCTTGAAGAAACAAACACTGGTAGCAACGCAACAGTCTTGGAGAGTATTTCATAGATTTACTTCTAAAATATAATAAGGCAAAGTACACACACAATTTAACCTTCCCAAAAATGTAAGGTTCTCTATTCTCAAAACACAGGTAATTTTTCTCCCAATATGTATGATAAATAATCTATTTTAGTTTCTCATTATATAAAGAGGTAAATCATATAGATTACACAATCGGCATAACATCATCTACTTTGCTGGGTAAGTACAATCTGTAAGGAGAAATAGTAAAGCAAGAGAGGTCTGTAAATATAATTAGTTATAAATTGGCAAATATCCAACTAAGAAATTCATAATAAAAGACAGCAGACGGTCTCAGGGAGTCCAGCTTTCAGATATGACTTCGCCCCAGTTGTCATAGAGACACCAAATCCTTTTGTTGGTGGTTAACCGGCTGGCTTATATGTGGGGGGCACTGGCACACAACAGTAGTTATGTTCTACCTCACAAATGACTATACTTCATTGACTTTATGCTGAGTAGGGCAGTGTTTGCAAACCACTTAGATTCCAGGATGGAAAGAGCTACAAAAATGAAACATGCAGTCCTTCTCTGAGGTTTGTTATTAGCCTCTGTTAGCCACAGGTTACAGGGCGCTAAACACTACACACTGTGTGTTTGCTCGTAACCACTATGAAAAATAGCCTATAACATCTTTCTGAAGACTCCTAGAAAACTTTAAGGTAATTCAAAATCTGGCAATTTAACTGGGATAGACTTCAATTCTTAGAACTAGTTCTTATCAAAGTATCTCACCAATTCTTTCTTGGGTGTCAATTCAATTTTGTTTCAACCAACACTAATCAATAAACTATTACTAAAGCTTAATGCTACTGGTGGGGGGGAGTGAAGAGTGAAAAATAATCAGTTAATTCCCAGACTACAAATAAGCCTCTTCATGGATTTTAAGAAAAGCTTTTTAAAAAAATAGATTCACTAGCTTAACAGCCCAAATGGGTTTAGAATTATTCTTGCTATACTCAATATATGACCTAAAAAAACTAAAACAAAATCCTAATAATACGTTAAACTGACATCCTCAAAATAGTGTATCAACATATTATTTACGTAAGAGTTCTACTGTGTAGCATGTGCACTAAAATCCAAGGTATCCAAGAGACAGGCTACATTCAGCACCCTTAGCAACTCTAGAAACAGTGCTGACCCACCTTAAAAACTAATTCTATGATGATATGATATAAAGTAACTAAATATATTAAAACGCTATTAGAATGTTTTTGAAAGCATTGTTCTTAAAAGTAACACTTCCCCCAATTTGTGGTACTGAATTATAGTCAGAGCTTCTCTAGCCTTGATAAAAAATTTACAGATATTTTAACAAAAGGAACTACTGGTAAATGTATTTTATATATTTTACATAGCATTTAATTTAGAATCTCTGAAAAGCTGAGAAAATTTATTATATTATCATTAATTTATGACAAGTCATTTTATCATCTCAGATTTAAAAGTTTCCTGAGACAAATTCATGAAAATGTTCATGAACTTTTCAGAAACACTGTAGTGTGCTGTTGTCTAATAAAACATGGTATATGCTCATATATTCACAGCAATTATAAAATATAACTAATATAAGGCACCATCAAATAGAAAAGAGACGTGTACCTTTAAAATAGAAATCTTATGTGAGAAGTTCTAAAAAAGGACATAACAACATAACATTCACTTTCTCCCAAGATATGAGGTACATTAAAAGAAAATAGAGAAATTTTACTTTATTCAAGTACCCTCAAAAAAGATGGAAAGTTCTGAAATTTCTACAGATTTGCCCACTAATGCCTACTGATTACAAGCAGATATGTAATAGCATAAAACATACACTATACAAAATGATTTGAGGGAACAGTCATACAACACTGTGAATGTACTAAATATCATTGGTTATATACTTTTAAATGGTTATTTTATATTATGTATATTTCATATCAATATTACTTTTTGTGTAGTACCATAATTTTATAATATTAAAAAACTAAATAATCTAAATATATCAAATAACAAATTTTTTAATGATTTGATATATGGTAAAATTGAAAGAATCTGATGCATGAGTATTATATTCCCCTAAATTTTAAGTGAATTTATTAAATGAATTTTATATTCTTATTTACCCCAAGATGTATAAAAGCTCCCCGTTCTCCACTAACTCTAGCTATATCTATAAACCACGAAAAAAAAAAAAATTCTATTTGACACTCAGAATCAAATATCATAGAAGGCTTGATAAGGCTGACTAATCTAACTTTTTTTTAGATTGACTAATCTAACCTTTTTTCTAATTTTTAAAAAATCCAATATATATCTTTGAAAATAGGTTTTAATGGAGCAAAGAGGACAAAGATTGTTATTTTCAAATCCCATTTTACCAAGTATGTGAGTGAAACAAGGACTGTTGGTTCCCGCAAATCTCTGTCCAGCAATTTTTCTTTAGCTTAATATCTACTTTAATCATAATCAGTTTAAAACAAAAAATTAAACAACAATAATAAAGCCAGAAACTAATATGTGAGGCATACCTTTAAAAAAAAAATGAACACATATAAAATATCAAAGCATATGGTCACAAATGGAAATTTAAGTGAGCAGAAAGACTTTTTAGGAGACAAAGAACAATGTAGTAGAAAAGGCAAAGAAGACAGAGTTCCAAGAGCCCAAGCTATGTATCGATAATATAAAAAACAAAACTCTCAGTCCCTTATAGGTGATTCAGCACCATATGAGCATCATTTATGTTATAAAATAATCCAGATTCTATTTTCCTTCAAAAGCTAAAGCAATGGTATTTAACAATCATCAAACTTCATAAAGAAAAGTGCTTAACATCATCTGGTTTCGTCTTCTAGATTCAATTCTGTAGGCAGCACAGTTCCACGTAACCAAGTTACAATTCTCCCACTGAAAACATCAAACTCCCCCAGTGCCTCGTGCTGGTGTGAAAGAGGCACACTAATTAAAAATGGAATAAAAAGCATAAATTAATAGCATGTCCATAGTTAACTTTTTAAAGTATACTACTACCATGCTCATCTCCTACCTGTACAATAATTTAAAAACATAAATTATGTCTATATAAGCTCATTTTGCCAAATACTTTTTGTTATATAATATATATATCTCCTTAATATCTACATCTCCTTCTGAAAAGACATCATCATATTAAAATATTTATGTGCTTCATACATATAATTAGTCATACTTAAGTTTTGATACAATATATTCATATATCTATTAAATCTGGATAACTATAAATATTTAGTAGACTAGTTCACAGCACAAAAATATAAACATAGAAATATGCCTTTTGTTTTTACAAATTAAAATGAAATTAAATTTTCCCTTTCTATATTGTTCATTCATTCAGTTTATACATTTTGAAGTAGTCACTATTATGAAGTCAGCTAATATCAAAATATCATTTATCACTCTATTCATTCAATTGTTGACAATACTATCTTATAATATAAGTAGTATTTGAATATTAGAGTCACACCAGTTCCTCGACCCAAATCATTCCAAACTTAATTTGGGGAAGATGAAACCAAAGTATTAGCACACACACAGTCTCTGTACTTAACAGACAGAAATCATGTTAGAGAGTGTGTGTGCCCAGTGTGTGTGTGTCTGTGAGGGACGTGCTTCCCGTATCAGGGATCTCAGGTGTGTCAGAATTCATGTCATACCTGTGCTCCATAGACATATTTATCCAACATCTTGCCTCCTATCGTCTGCCCCCCTATATCCCAAACTTGAAGAGTAACATTCAAGTTTCCTAGAACATAAAAAAATATAAAAATAAGAATACAAAAAAAGTTAAGTAACTATACAACAACTGAACACAGTTTCACAGAACACTAAATCACAGTGAGTAACTCTGAGCCTAATTTGCCTTTTAGTCTGGAGACTCATATATAGTCAGATATCCGGAACTGTGAAGTAATGTTATCGAAAGAAATCATACTGGAAATTTGGGGTTATACTTTTACCCCATTTCCATAGAACCACATTTATAATCACCTTCAAAACAAAAGAAAATAAAGAAAGCTTTAATTCATAAATTTCTTAAGCCTTAAAAAAAATTCTTAAACAGAAACAAGAACAATAAAGTGCATGTACCTGGGATAAGCAATATACTTTAAAAATAAAAATCGAACTTCATATACTAACTTACCTATTGCTCATAATGAATTTTGATGTTAAGTTCCATACTCTAAAGGTTCTAAAACCCACAGAATCATAATAGACAACAAATATGGACCCACAGTTTCAACTTAAATGAATTTTTAAAATTTGAGTATCAGCTATTATATGTAGTATATATAATTAAAAGTTAAATATTTTCTAATTTAACTTGTAAAATATAAACACTTTTGATAACCCTCTTCAGAAGTGAGGTAGGATATATACTCCCTGTATCACTATTCTGATGCATTTATACCTGTTCAAAGCATTTCCATTGAAACAAATTATAATATCTGCTTCAATGCCTTCATAAAATAGCATGTCAAATCTTTTTTCATACACAAGCACTATAAAAGCATTCTAAAATACAAACCAATCTTTAAAACTGTTTTGTTCATTTTGTAAAATACTTGATTGATACAAAAATTTATGATAAGCTACTCTTTCCATTCAAAACAATTAATGATTAAAAAGAGACCATGCTCAATATGCTTTTTAGTTTAACATTTCAAATTATTTCTCCTAATAAAATTATGCAGTTTTCTCCAAAGGTAGACAAAGTCTCAGTACCTTCAAAATGAGCTCCCCCACCAAAAACTATTATCTTTCTGCATGACTTGCAAATTAAGAAAACTCAAAATAAAAACTTACAAACTAAAAAAAGGTCTCACTTCAAAAACCAAAAAAAAAAAAGGACTATAAAGATATGAATTTTTATACCAACGTAAAACACTAAAATCGGAGAATGTTAGTCACACCATTCAACTTTGCAACTAAAAGAAAAGTACAACACTGGAGTAACCAGCCAAGTTTTGCCCTTAACTCTAAGTTTTGTTGGGTATGCATTACAATCTTTCCATTATTTGGATGTAGGTCTGTTCCATCTGCCAACGTGCAGAGGATTTACATGAGGAACTTCCATTAGCATTAATGAGAGCTACTGAAGTTTATCACCCGTCATCATTCCCACATACACACACTTTCAATGCTCACAGAGTAATGACAGAAATGTGCTTAAAGCTCTATGAATACGAAAACCAAAATGTCACAGACTAAGACTTGTCCAACAATTTATATAAACCTAATTTCTTAAAAATCCAAATTTTTCAAGATTCAAAGCTGAAATCATCCGCCCATAATGCTGTCTCAAATTAAGCAGGTGACATAGGACTAGCCATCACTAGAATTATTTCAAATACTTTCAGAAGCCCTTAAATAGGCAGTGCTCTATTCATTTTACTTGCAAAACTCTTTGCAATCATTTGTTTACTCCAAAAAACAGTGTTTAACAATACTAACTTTTTTAGAGTAAGATTTTAGGCAGCTTAATTAAAGGCACCTAATCCCATTTTTTTCAAGGACGATAAACTCTATCATTTAACTTCATGTCAAAAATTGTGAAGCTTTTTTCAAGCTCTGATATTCAGATGCTATTTGAATTAAGTGTTGTGACTGCTTCAGCTACAACTTTAGGAACATGATTTTCATTACGTTTTCGAATTCTGACGACAGTCATTTGAAGACTCTAAATTGTTTATTCAATTGTCTCCATCTAAGATGCTGTATTTATGTGTTGTGGGTATTTTTTAAATCTATACCTTTCCAAATAAACACTGTTTGTTATGGTTGGCTTATTTCCTTAATAAACATGTTCTAGTGCCTCAGAAATAAAAGCGGCTATGCATTACTGATAACTCAATATACAATGCTAGGTAAAAAAAAAACAAAAACAAAAACAAAATACCCAACCAAAACTTACTATCATTATAACCTCAAAAATATTAACTTTACAGTTATTTCATATATCTAAAAATATATTTGTTTCCACATTTGAATTTGAGTCTTATTAACACATAAAAATAAAAATAAATCACATGAAGATGGAATTCAAATCAACATTTTTAGTTTTTGCAGGCATAAACATGAAGTTTCCCAGTATATTTTCAAAATGGCATACCTATAAAGCTATATAAAAGTGTTTAAATAACCAATAGTGCAAAAATTTTTTTAAATCAAGAACCTAATATAGTTTTCTAATGAAAAAGTTGAAATTTTAAGCAATCTAATCCCAAATGCAAAATGCTACAAAATTCCTGCTCCTCTGTAAGAAATGACATGTAACTAGAGAAAAAAATAAAATAAAATAAATGAGGTGACAAAATACAGGTAAGTTGCTTTTGGTATGAATCAAAGCCACAAAGAGGATTCAACAGTGACCTTGTAAAAGTACACTTGGTGCCTTGGTTAACCTTACTTAAAGTGCTGCATAGTCAAGATGGAACTAAAAACACAAGTCTGCCCACTTCTTGTACTAAAGACTTAGAAATCCTTTTCACAGTAGAACGCTGTTTACTGGACTGTACCCACAAGCTTCCTGAAAGTATTTTGACTAAGGCTCTTAAGAAGCTCTATCAGCAGAATCTCTGACTAACAGATACACTATTTTAAGCAGTAAAATCTGCACAGTGGTTGCATCCAGACTATACAGCATACCAGGTCATGAAATATACTAAAATGGATGAGCATTTGCAAAGTAATGACCTTGAAAATGTGCATGAAGAAAATGTGAATAGATAGACAGGAGGTATTACATTGCTAATAATCTGAATGGACATAAGAGTTACTAGAACACTAACAAATACTAGATTCAACTACTAGGCTGCTTTACTATAAATCCAATAATGCTACCTGCAATGTTTTAGTAAATGATACAAATATTGATCATCTTACATTTAACACTTACAATGAATTAAAATTAGGGTGAAAGTATATTAAGGATATACTATGTATTTTGTAATTTATTCACTTTATTTCTTAATGTAACTATTAATTATATAAAATCAAGATACATTAAAACAATTTTTTCCTACTGAAATTTCTACCATAATTTTGAGTCCATTAAGTAGCGTAAAACCAACTGCCTTTTCAAAAAAAAAAAAAAAGGAACTTTTTCTGGAACTCTGCCCATCAAAATAAAACTTAATAAGGAAAATTAAAATATAAATTCATTGAATATATATTTCCTAATGTTATTTTTTAACATAATTACTTTATAACTCTAAAATATTATACTATAATTTTGGGTTCAAAAATACCAATATTTTTTGCAAAGTAATCAAAATTTAAAAACTGGTAGTATTGTGCAACAGAGCAGAAATCATCACATATATCAAATATATAAAATGTCCAAAACAAGTCTTAAAATGTGTTTAATGTTTGAGTAGATGCTTCCTCCTTTATTTAAGTCTTTGAACTAAAAAATCGGAAAAATTACACAATATTAATGATACAGAAAGATGGTGCTTTTGTTAATTAGCATCAAAAGAAACAGTCAATAACTAAATACATACTGAGGTTTTCTGTGTACAACTGGCACTTCTGAAAAAACTGCTATAAAAATAAGTTTTCAGCATGTAGATTATGTGATCTGTGCATGTATTCTGCTGGTGGCTGCTGTAAATATTATGAATGTAGCAGTAACTATTGATAAGAGTGAGAATAATAAAAATAAATGAAATTTTCAGTTTTGAATACATTAAAATAAAATACAAATGAAACTAAATATGCATATGCTTCTCATTTAAACCTCTTGCTGAAAATAACTCCATAATGGAAAATTAGAATTCTTTTCTCATGCTGTATCTTCTAACTTATTTTTCATTGGTAGCTAAATAAATACAGACCATCACAAAATACAAAAGCATATTAGTAGTGAGATATGCAGAACACCTTCAACTACCAAAAGTTTTCATAAGCTGCTCTAAAACTTTCATGGAGAGATGGGGTGTCTGAGAGATTATAATATTTTAAATATTTGGATTTTATTAAACTCTTTCCACTATCACTCATATTCCAGCATATGATTCTGACACTACACTTGCAACTGTTTTTATTCAAATAGGTTTCCTCAGAGAGGAGAGAGATGCACTGGTTTATAAGGTCAATCAAGATAAACTGCTTTTAATAAAATTCTTTAAACATATAATGTAACCAACACAGTGAATGGACAGAGTATTTTAAAGCCCCAATTGTTCAGAAACTAACTTAAAACAGAAATCACTCTTTTTTTGTTATTATTTCCCTGTATTTCCCACAAAATGTTCTGCAACTGGCATCTAAATAGTTTCTTTGCATGGTGAACTGAAACATCTTGAATGCTCAAACTGTATTTTTATGAGTGCCTAGGGACCCTAAATTTTAGTGGTCTATTAAATGCCAGCAATTTCATGCTGCCTTGCATAAAACAGCATTCACATATTAGAGCACAGAAGTTCCATAGCTACATTATACTTCTGGTCCAACTTTCAAACAAAAAAACTGAAGCAGAGGCTAATCAAAATAATATTTTTTAAAAATAATCCTTTCCAGTCTTTTCCATTTAGTTTATACAATATCTGTTGACAATTGTATAGCATTTGATATTTTTAACACATTTTAGAATTTTATAAGTAACTATTGTTTATCCTTGAAAAAATCTGTAGTGGTCAAAATCGGTAGGAGAATGGAGGAGTATTCATACATATACTATATTCTCACATCCATGGACAATGTCTTTATGGTAGATGCTGATGAAAGTTAACCTCCCTAAGAAAAATTTACTGATTACATATTTTCATGTAGAAGCAACCCCAAAATTTATTTTACACATTTCTGCCTATGTCTCTTATTGTAAAGCATGCACAATTTTCTACATTATACTTTGAGTCTCTTACCTGGCAATGTTATCCTTCTCAAGAAGAAATCCAGTCCTACAGTTTGTTTGTACTGTTTCCCAAAAGTTTCTTGTGCAAAACACGTAGCTAAGGAGGTCTAAAAAAATTGATGCACATAATATCAAAATTAATGTCTTTGTTTTAGAAAATAACATAATATCACTCCTGAATCTTATTAAGTAATCTTAATACTGATACTCCCATTAATCCAACAAACAACTTTAAGCAGTTCTAATCAGCTACCAGGGGAGGGGGTACTTAACACCACTAGGTAAACATCATCTGACAACAGCTATCAGTGGAGACAACAACTAATGAGATAGATCTCTTTAAATCCCCTGATTGTCAAGCTCCTTCACCTTGCTGGACATCTGAATTTTAAATTTATCATTTGAAATTAAAGCATCCTCATAAAAGATCTGAATCTTATACCCATATATTATCAGTTCAATTCAAATTTCAGGCAACTCTAAGTTTCATTTCTGCAGTTAAATATTTTGAGTAGTTTGTGCCCTCAGTCAATAATAAGAAATGAGTAAGGAGGGGAAATCCTGTTTATAGAATTTCTTTTCTCCCCCCCACTACAAGAAAAGTATCATTAAGTATCTAATTTTTCTCTATATTAAAGCTGTTAAATGAAAGTCATTCTATAGAATGACTCTGATAAATGTAGCTTTAAAAAAAGAGCTGGTATTTTTAAGGTTAATATTAAGCAGACAAAAATATTTTCTACCCATGAACTATAAAGCTTAAAGTTATTGGAATATTATAACCAGAACAGATAGATACAGTATCTGCATTTTTATTTTTTAAAAAACCAAAAAAAAAATAAAAACCCCTCAAAGCTGTATTCAAACCTCGAGGGCTTTCTTTAGAGTACCATTTCTTATTAAAGCAAAAGAATAATTAATCATCCTGGTAACAACTGAAATAAGTCAACTTACAAGCTTCTTAACCATTTTAAATACATTATTTACTTATAAACTTTCCCAAACAGGAGAGAAAGAAAGAGAAAGGCAGTTTCATGAGGTTTTTATGCTCTTCAAGACAGACTACCAAAGTTAAGGAAAAACAGCACTTTCATTTTAAAAGTTAAAATTAGATGTCAACTCCTAAAATACTTAAAATTAAGATAAAATTTCCTAGTTTATTATAATTAATTTTGAAATAAGTATAGCAGTGCCAAAGAAAATGACCAAATTTCATTTCCTTTAAACAAAAAGACCTAAAATTCCTTTATTTTTCACACAAATGGCAACTTGTGTGAAAACTTCACACAACTTCATTACTTGAAGTTAATGCCTTAACTTCAATTCTTTTATAATAGTTAAATATTCAGTATTTTAATAAATCTGTAAGACACTTGGTCAAATATTTATTGAGCACTATAAGAAAGATGTTCTGCTAGACAATGAGAAACAAGCCCACTACACCAAAATGAAAATTTTTTGGCTTCCTTGAAGCATATTAACAATAATATAAAAACTGAGAAATCATAATGAAAAAAGGTAAATACTCCTTTTTAAACCATTTCTTTCATTTAGCCTTATTTACACCATTGAACTTGTTTAACTCAAGGCACAAAATCTTCTGCGAAGAGGCTCAGAGTTCTGGAGAAAAATACCTATCATCACCACCACTGCAGATATTTCAAAATAATTAATATATGAATGGCTGAAATAGTATTTTAAGTCAAAGAGAAACTCAGGGTATAACATCAGCATAATGTTACTTAAGGTAATTTTTCCCTTTTAAGATTCTCAAAATTCAGTATTTTTATATTAATGAATATTCAGAGAAATTCTATGGTTCTTTTCTTAGAAACTTCTATCCTCATACTTTTGAGGCAAACATAAAGCTATGGTTTCAACTGAAATGAAGTATAATCTGTCAAAGGTAGAGGTCACTGGAAACACAAAATATTAAAATGGGTTTTTATATCATCTCTGGACACCTTACTATAATTACTACAAAAATTAAACAGTATCAACCAAATCAGGAGGAGGCACTTCCTCTTCAATTATGTAGCATTTGTGCTATTTTTCACATCAAATAATTTGTCACACATCACTGTATAAATATCCTTCTTAAACAATTATAAAGTGAACAACTATCTACCATATCTGAAACATTTTATCTGATTCAGTGTATTTGGAGGGGGGCAGGGTTGGTGAACTTTTTGTAAACAATTTCTAACCATACTACACTTATTAGTACTGAAAAGACATCATAAAAAATATTTTGCCTTAAAAAAGTCTTTTAAAATATGCGATAAAAGCAAAAATATGAATCAAAACAGGAAAGAAGTGAGAACATGTGTTACGAGGGGGAGGAGCTAAATTTCTCTTGGAGAAACTGTTGGTGGTCATCTCAATAATTTACTGCTTGTCAGTATGTATCAAAAATGCTCTGACTTAGAACGACCCGGACAAACTATTGCTAGAAAAAAATGGCCAGGAGTTAAATTGGAATACAAATTAGAATGAAAGGTTGAATTTGTATAAGAAAAGGGCAGTACAGGAAATAGAATGGCAATGTTGGTAGCTGCCAATAATTTGAGAGCTAAATGGGGTATGGAGAAAAAAGTCTGATGTACGCGTAAAGATAAAACGTTCGGTTTCTGATGCCTGTATCTGAAAATTTCTGGCAAAAAAAAGTCTTTGTGCTTTTATAACAGATGAATCAAAATGACAACTAAGTCAAACACCTTAAAGAATATCACTGTTATCCTCTGAAGCACAATGATAGTTCTTCAACAGTACAGAATGGAAAAAACTGTGCTTTGTCCTACACAGAATTTTACACAGAGACGAAAAACCGTAATTATTCACACTAAATGAACAAGAGAAACACGTGTAATGTAGGCTAAGAGAAAAATCTAGATACAGAATTATGAACCAATTTCAACTGAGTAATACATGTACGGTAATGGATAAATACTGGGAGAAATAAATAAAAGTTTAAAGAATTATGATAGAAAGTAGGATAATGGGCAATTTCGTCTTTTTACAAGGGTATTCGTGTTATAGATTGTCGTTACAATTTTAAACAGGAAATACGGTGTCATGACATGACTACAAAAAATTTAGGAAATAAAACATTACAAGGCATTCAAAAGAAAATATGATAGACGAGAACACTAAAAATGTAACTGAAATCTTTATTGAATAAGGATGGTAGAAACAATGTGAACTGGTTTAAAACAACTCATCCATTAAAAATGTTGTTTTAAGTGTACAAAAATTCATATAATTAATACTTCATAAAGAAAAGTGATCCCAAGTTCTTTTCCCCAAATGTTCCGTGGTAATCAGAGCATTTTAGGTAAGTTGTTTTTCCGCAGCAATAAAAATCAGCAACAAAATAGAGGAGAAGGCAAGAAAGAAATTAACAGAATTCTCCAAATTCTGCATGAATGACATGTTTCCCAAGAGCCCCTGAAACTCAAATCTCAAAACCAAAGACAGGAGCAGCCTTGCTGTGCCAAATCCCAGGGAAGAGGCCAAGTGCGTTTGTCGCCACGGAAACCAGAGTCCAAACTACGCGGGGAACGCGCAACTGGGAGGCGGAAAACGGGAAAGCGGTAGTAATGACCTGAAGGCTCTGGCTGGGAAAAGGCAGGGGAGAACAAAGGAGGCAGACTCCAGCAGTATACCCAGAAACCCCGTAGGCGCCCTTGGCAGAAGCGACAGGTGTGAAGGCACACCGGCAGAGGCCCTTCACTTTATTTGGGGGGGGCGGGGGTGTGTGTCACACACCCCTTTGAGATCCTACGGACCGAGCTCTCCAAAGAGCAAGTACCCGGCAACGTTTATTGCATTTCGGGAGCTCCGCAACCCTGCGTTAAAAACCTCAGCCTAGGACGTGCGGCGACTGGCTGCCTGATATTCCCACGCACGCACGCACGCACGCACGCACTCCCATTCATTCCACCAACCCCCACCGAAGGCTGGACTTCAAGGCAAGGACCCCCTCTGCCCCGCTAACAGCTCTACCCGGAGCATCCAGCCCGTAGGAGGAGCTCAACAGGTATTTGTTGAATGAATGTGCTGACAGGTGCTGTGCTGGGAACAGAGATGAACAGGTATGAGGCCCCTAAAACAGCAACTACCGTTTATTGAGTGCACCCACGTTCTGAAAGCTTTTTGTGGATTTTCACACTGAAGGTGTTTTTGCACAGTTCACGCTTTGAGGCGACCCCTATCCATACCCCCCTTACAGAGGAAGCATGAACAGGTTAGCAGTTTGCCCTCCAGTGACCCGACTAGAAAGTAAATTCTCACCCAGGGGATCTGATTCCACAGCCAAGCTCGTGGGGGCTCCCAGGGAAGTGGAGGCAACAGAAACCGTAATGGGACGGGGGAGGGCGGGCGAGGTGGGGGAAGGCAGGAGCAAAGTGTGACCTGGACTACGGTAAAAAGAGAGGAGAAGCCTTGGCAGACCCTTGCCAGTCATCAGAGGAGAGAAGCTGGAAAGCTTCCCGGGGAGGCGATGCTGGCCCCCGTCTTGAAGGACAAGCAGGAATTCGCGATGCAGTCACGCAGTTGGGAAGTGGCTTTTTTCTTTCTGTCTTTCTTTCTTTCTTTCTTTTTAATTTAAGGGGAGCTGGACAGCTCTCGCCGGCCTTTACCAAGCGCCCGCTTCGTGTCCAGACCCAGGCTCCGACCAGGCGGGCTGGAGCCCAGGGGCCCCGGGACTCAGGGTAATGCGGCGACGCCGGAGGCGGGGAGGAGGCTGGGGGGCGCCGGGGCCGCGCCGGGGATCCTGCAGGCTTGGACGGCGAGCCCGCTCGAGGACTGACCTTCCCGGAGGTGCCGTCCCCCAGCACGACGATTTTCAGTTGCCTGTCCTGGCTCTCCTCCTCAGAGTCCGACATGGTGTCCCGGGAACCAAGTCTGCCTCCCCCCACCCCCCGAGGTAGAGGGAGGAAGGGAAGGAGGAGGCTCTGGGGGCGGGGAGAGGAAGAAGAGCAGCAGTTGGGGGTAGAGCCCCCCGCCCGGGTGTCTCAGCGACCGCTGGAGAAATCCGGGCGGATCACTCGCAGGGCGCCATCTTGCCCGCCCTCCCTCCACCCTCCATGGGGCCCGCCCCCTTCGCGCTACGTAGGACGTGCACGCCCACGTCTGCTCCAACCCGCGCCGACTCGCGAGCCTCCCTGGCGAGCCTGCCCATTCGCAAACCTGAGGTGGGGGAGACGTTCGAGGCGAGTAGGCTAGATGAGTCGCTCCCCTCGCAAGGGCAGTAGGCGAGGGGTAAAACAGGAGGGTACCATTCAAACTATGTAGAAAAAGGGACGTCTAGTCGGTGCCCAGGCATTCTTTCAACTTCTCTCGTACCCACCTCTCCCGAGAGGATCCCTTTGCGAATGGCGTGGCCCGGGGGTGGGGGGCATGACGCCTGGGCTGCGCGCTGTGGTTGCCATGGGAAACCAGGCGTGGAATGGGAGGGGGCGGGGCGGGGCCTGTCTCTGAGCGCCTGGGACGCGGGTTGCCAGGGGCAGCGCGCAGGGGTGGGGCCCTGGAGCTGGAACAACAGAATTCGATGTTTCATTCATCAAGCATGTACCCTAGAGCAGGAGTTACCAAAGCCTAGTCTAAGGAACCCTTGGACTCCATGAAGTCAAAACCATTTTCATAGTAATACACCTTTTTTTTTTTTTGCATGAACTCTTTTCATGTTCATTCTGTCACATGTATAGAGTTTTCCAGAGGATGCATGAGGCGTTTTGACCTCACTGTGGCAGCAGCTAAGGGAGCCTGTGCTCATTCTGTTTCAAACATTTCTTAATGTTACTACCCAGGCAGTAGTGATGGCTATAACTTAAATAAACAAAGGCTCTTTGAGGTTCACGGTAATTCGTAAGAGTATAGAGGGAACCTGAGCCCAAAATTTTGAGAACTGCTATCCAGTGGCGTAGGTAAAAGACAAAACTAAAAATTTTAATAAGGTGAGATAAAATCCACAATAATTCTTGCCTACTATGTGTGTCTCGTTGTTAATTACTTGACATGGGTGATCACATTCACACCTCATGGTAACCCTTAAAAAACAAAACAAAACAAAACCAGATCGAATTATCCCATGTTACAGTTGAGGAGGCTGAAGTCACCAAACGCGGAGCTCAGAGGCAGTTTCCTGTATCAAATGGGAGTTCCAATGGGAAAGCAGTTGAGTGCAAGAAGTGGCCAGCCAGCTGACAGCCCTGGAGTTCTAATCCCACACCTGCACTTACTGAGCACGTGACCTTGAGCCACAGTTTCCTTATCTAGAAAATAGAGGTATGGTACTACTTCCTCCACGGGTTGGAGAATTAAATGTCTTAATCACCAGCCAAGCAAGGCTGTCCAACCCATGCCTGCAGGCTGCATGCAGCCCAGGATGGCTATCGATGTGGCCCAACACAAAATCATCAATTTACTTAAAACCTTTTTATTTTTGCTAATCAGTTTTCATTAGTGTTTGTGTATTTAATGTGCGGCCTAAGACAACTCTTCTTCTTCCAGCGTGGCCCAGCGTCGCCAAAAGGCTGGACACTCCTTGTGAAGGAACACAGCACAGTGCTTGGCACATGCTAAGCACTCGGGATTAACCAGTGTGATGGTCACCCTCATTATCTGTCCCATGCTAGAACACTACTGCTTTCCAGCCTTGTCACCTTAGGCTTCTTAGGGAGACTGTCAGTCTCTTCATCTGTAGACAGGGCTGGTCCACACTAGTAGCTACCCAGTCAGTGTTAGTTCCCACCACCACCACCACCACCAACTCTCTACATTACTGGGTGTGTTGATGAGAATTAGAAGAAAAAGGTGTGTGAAAGGGCTTTGCAAAATACTTTGTAAATGTTCGTTTTGGGAATCTGTATCTAATAAGGATAGATTTAACCCCTTTTTGTCCATGAGGGAAGTTACAGTGCAGAAACTTGTTTTCCCACCCTTCCTTAATGAAGAGGGTTACGTGACCCAGTTCTGATCAATGAGATAAAAGACGATGTCATTATCTGAATGAGGACATAAAGTTTGGAATTACTCAGTCTTCGGTAGACCACCTTCTAGGCTTCTTGCTATGGGGAATAATACTAAGGCACTTTAGTGATGTATTCCATTACTTGAAGAAAAAAAAAAAAAGTTCTCAATTGACACAGCTATTTTGGCCAAAAACTAGATTTAGCTAAGATGATGAGACTGATTTTCATGTGTAGTTTTGTATAAAGGAAAATCTAGAGGAAATCTTTGCATTTTCCAATTATTAATTTCCTAAACAACTGCCTTGACATAGAGACCTCATTTATTTGGATATGGTTCCATCCTTGTGACAGTGTTGCTACATGAAATAAAAAGCCAATTGCATTAAGTTAGTGACCATCTTTTACACACCTACGGCAAGATTGCAGGTTGAAAATTAGATTTGAAGACTTGGAGCCATATTTGTAAATTAAAAAGAAATAAATATTCTTCTATGTGGAGTACCTTGCAGTCTGGCATTGAAAGCTTCCGGCATGGTGCTTTACCATGCTAAAGAGAAATACAGCTAATCCACAGAAACAGATAGCTCCGTGGATCCCCTGTAAAATGCCCATGCAGGGCCGTAAACTAGAGGGATGTTTTCCCATGTTCTTAAAACTAATAAGTTCACAAAATGCTTAGAGAAGAATTCTAGAAATGAGAAATTAGGATTCTTTAGGTATGAAGAAGTAAAAGTAATTACACAAGATAAACCTGACTGCTATCTGTAAAACCAACTTCCCACCTAATTTTAAAATATTTTTTCTGGCATCCATAAAATATAATAATCTAAATTTTGTTGGACTATATCCAGATTCAAGGAGTTTACTCCCTCATGAAGCAACTTGGGCGATGGCCCGGTTATTAGAATATTCTTTCTGAGATGAGCTGAGGTCTCCCTTTGTAAATTTCAACTAATGGTATTGGGTACGTCGGGAGTAAAACAGAAGTTCCCCATTATAATAGAGGTCCTCAAATTGATTCATTATATTAATGATTGATCTGACAAATATCAAGTAAATGCCTACTATGTGCCGAGCATTCTTATTCACAACTCTTCTGAGCAATGAGGACACACGTACAAGTGAGCAAAACGTACAAGGGCTCTGCTCGCATGAATGTGTAATTTGGTGGAGAGATGTAGCAGACAGAACAATGACCGCCCCAAAAATATCAGGTCCTAATCCCTGGAATCTGTAAATGCTGCCTTATTTGGAAAAAGCATCCTTCAGATGTGAGTAAGTTCAGAATCTCGACATCGAGAGATTACCCTGGATTGTCAGGGCAGGCCCTAAATGTGATCACATGCAACCTTCGAGTGAGGGGGGCACATTCGGCCCAATGTGATCACAGAGGCAGAGACTGGGGCAATGCAGTGACAAACCAAGGAATGCTCCTTGCCACCAGAAGCTGAAAGAGGCAAGGAACTCATTTGCCTCCTGGAACCTCCAGGGAGAGCACCGCCTTGTCAATATCTGGACTTCGGTCTCATGAACGCTGATTTAGGACTTCTGCCCTCCAAAACTGCGAGCAAATAAATGTATGTTCTTTTAATCCACTGAATTTCTGGTAATTTTTCTACTAATAAAAGGAGAACAGAAATTTCAAAAATCAAATATGAAAATTTCATATTCAGATAAAGATTTTTTAAAAAACAGATGATAGATGGGCTAAAGATGAAAAATACCTGAACATTTTGTTCAAACACTAAATAAATGGAGAGAGGTCCCATGTCCCTGCATAGAAACACAATATTGTAAAATATAGCAATTCTACCAAGAGATCTGTGAAGTCAATGCAATTCTAATAAAATTTTTCATAGAATTTGAAATAATGAATATAGAAGGCAAAGATCTAAGAATAATGGAGGTATTCCAGGAAAAGAGGGACAAATAACTTCCTTTACCAGATACCAAGACTTAACATAAAATTAAAATAATTAAGATATGATGTATTTATTATTTCAGGAATAGATAAATGGACCATTATAACAAAACGGAGCCATGAAATGGACCCCCACATACATGGAACTTTGATATATGACAAAGTACATATGATAGTAGATGAAAGGGGGAAAAGGAGTGTAGCTGGAAACCTATAGGAACAGAAGTGAAATTGGGATCTTATACTTCATCATACATACATGCAAAAAAATAAAATAAAATTCAGGGAGATTAAGAATCTAAATGTGAAAAACAAAATTTAAATAATTTGTGATGGCTATCATCTTGGCATACTCACGGATTTCTTGAGCAAGACACAAAGAGTTAATCATAAAGGATAATATAAAAAATTGCATTAAAATTAAAGACTGCTCCATCAAAAGATACCATACAGAAAAATTTAAAAAAGAAGAAGAATTTAGAAGTTACCATAACATCTATTATTTAAACCACCTAGTATTTTTTTATGGCAGCCCAAGCTAACTAAAACAGATTTTGAACACAATTCAGTCCATAGCAATATCTAAAAGAAAAATAAGTGGTACCTGCCTAATTCTTTAAGTGTTGAAAAGGGATTAGGATTTCTAGATTTTTTTAAGTATTATCAAACTACTATAATTAAAACTATGTGGAACAGGCACTGGAATGGATGTATGAATTCCTTCAAAAGAAACGGTCCCAAAATATGAAAAATTTAAGTGGATAGTAAACATGGCATTTCTAATCAGTGGACAAATGTGATGTTACTCATTGGGTGTTAATTTTTCAAACTGAATGTTTATCTCATTCCTTACACAAATGTAAAAATATATTCTTAGAGGAAGCCATGACAAACGAAAAAATAAAAGGGGTAAATATTTATAACATGGAGTAAAACAGTTAATCTAACCATGGTATGAAATTCAGTCAAAAGTTAAACACTGGTCATTTGTAGACATAAAATTTTAATATTCATGTAGCAAGAAGCACCACTAGGATCTTGTAAGCTCCCATCAAGGATAGCTTAAATGGTGAGGACCAATATTCTCACTGAGAAAACCAGAAAAGCTAAACATAATATTTTAAAAACCTATTTCAAGTTATTAGAGAGTTACCAAACTATGATATGAGAAATTATGGGCTAAGAGAAAGGAGGCCCAAAGATCGGAAGCCAGCATTCAAGGCCACTCTCCCTAGAAGGTATCTGCTGACTCAAGAGTAAAGTTGAGAGACTGAGAGGATAGCTAGCGGTTTTCATGGTCTCCTAGAGCTGGGGAGGAGAAGGCACAAACACTGCCGTTGCCGACACGTCACAGAGGAGCAGCATTCATAAACTAGCCCCTGTTCTTCAGATTAAGACCCTGAAAACTACATTTTGGGAGAAATGGTAGGTGAACCGGAAATAGACCACCACCACAGAAAAAGTCAATTTTTGTGTTTTCTCAATCCCTCATGGAAGTGAGATGAACCAAAGTTGCTGTAACCCCTGAGTGAACCACGGAAAGGAAAGCTCCATTTTCCCTGGAGGAGTATCAAATTATCTCCACCATTTTCCATAATCAACATCTGGCATTCAGGGAATCTTGGTATGTGAGGAACAAGATTTCAGTCGCTTACATGATCAAAGATGAAGAGAAACTATGTCCAGTAGAAGCACACCACAAAGATGCAGACACAAAACATTGGCTTTAAACAGCTGATATGTATAAGGGTTTATATGACAAAATTGAGAATTTTGTCAGGGAAGTTGGAAAAATAAAAAACAATCCAATGGAAATTATGAATAAAAGTATAATAATTGAAATTAGCCCAATGAGTACATTTAATAGCAGGTTAGACACAATCAAAGAGAGAAATAATAAGACAGAAGATAAACTAGAAGACAATATCTAGACTGAATAACCCAAAGACAGTTTGATAGAAAATACAGATAAGACCATAAGAAACATATGGGATATGGTCAATATATATAATTGGAATTCCAAGGGATATACTTTTATTTTTCTTTATTCATCACAAAGATGGTATACCAGAGCAGCGAGAAAATGACTCACTTTTCTAGAATAGTCCCGGGCTGCTAGAGTATTCATTTAGAACTGAATCTTGACTTCGACCTTTTACCACATTGAAAAGTCAGTTCTAGGCATTTTGTAAACCTAAGTCAAAAAATAAGAAAGCTTTGCCCTGGCTGGTGTGGCTCAGTGGATTCAGTGCTGGCCTGCAGACCAGAAAGGCCTGGTTCAAATCCCGGACAGGGCACTTGCTTAGGTTACAAGCCAGGTGCCTGGTTGGGGGCCTGCGAGAGGCAACCCATCGATGTTTCTTTCCCTCTCTTTCTCCCTCCCTTCCGCTCTCTCTGAAAATAAACAAAGAAGATCTTTTTTTAAAAAAAGTAAGAAAACTTTTTAAAATATAACATAGGAAGATATTTTCATGATTTTAGAATAGGCGAAGATTTCTTAAAGAAGACACAAAAGAAACCAACCCTCAAGGTTAAAGTTGATTCAATGAGTTACAATAAAATTTTAAAGTTCTGCTTAACAAGACATTTTTAAGAAAATAAAATCGCCACGATGTAAGAAGATATATTCAATACATATAACGCAAGGGACTTGTATTTAGAATTGGAAAATATACTTATTTAAATAAAAACAAACACAACCCAATAGAATATTGGACATGATGCTTGAATAGACATTCCACAAAATAGCCAGCAACATAAAAAAAGCTCTTAACTTCATTCATTAATAAGGTAAATGCAAAGGAAAACCACAATGAGCTACCACTACATCCCCACCAGAATGCCTAAAATTACAAAGACTGACATTGCCAAGTGTCAGGGATATGGAGCCAGGAAAGTTTCCATGCACTGCTGGTAGGAGTATAAATTTCTGTAACCACCTCAGCAACCTCTTTGGCATCATCTACTGGAGCTGGATATATGCTCTTTAGTCCAACAATTTCATTTTTTAGCATCAATCCAACAAAGATACATCCAAAAACAGGCACAGGAATTCACAGCAGAATTATTCAGAACTCTTCAGAATTGAGATCAATCCAGATGTCTGTCAACAGTTGAATTGTGATATAGTCACACAATGGGATATTATGCAGCAATGAAAATGAGTAAATTACTACATGTTACAATATGGAAGAATTTCATCAACATAATGTGGAATGAAAGAAGCCAGACACAAATGAGTACATCGTCCATGATTTCATTTATATGAAGTTCCCCAAAATACCCTCTAGTATTAGAAATCAAAATAATGGTTACCTGTGAGGAGGAGGAAGAGGGTAGTGTTGAAGAGCAGGGCACAAGAGAAGCTTTCAGAGTACTAATGTTGTACTATTTTTTTTTTTAACTTGGGTGGTGGTCACATGGGTATGTCCACTTTCACCAACGCGTAGTTTTGAGATTAGTGCAATTTTCTGAGTATGTTATTCTTAAAATGATAACTATTTATACATATATGGTTGATAGTACATGCATAGTAATACGAAACCTAGAAGAATGTAAACCAAGCTGTTAATAACCATTCATAGCAATGAGTTTAGAGAATTTTCACTTCCCGTGTTACATATTTCTGTATTGTATAAACTTTTTACAGCGAGAATGAGTGTGTGTTTTAATCAGGAAAAAAACATGAAAAAAAATACATCAGTAACAACAAAAGACTAAATAGTACCTACAGTCCTTTTTATAGTGGGCAAATGAGAACTTTGTCATGTGATGAGCAGATTCCACAAGTACAGAAAATATGTTAGTTTCATAATCGTGTAGGAGCCTTTGTTTGAAAAGAAAAGAAAACTTCCTTGTAACAGAACCCCAGGCCGGTGTGTGAGCCGCAGTTTCCCAGCTGCCCACAGTTCTGCCTCATTGCTTGGGGATGTGTTTCACTGAATCCTAAAGCAGAGCTCCAGACAAAACCAAAAATGTACGAGGCAGGGTAGTTCTCAAATCACCTCTACAGCTGTGAAAACCAGACCTATCACAACTTACCAGTAAGTCTGGCGTGGTTAAGTAAGGTAATATGAAATGTTTTTTTTTTTAAATGGAAGTTATGGTACAAATGCAAAATATTATTTGAAACTTGATTATGGCACTTTTGGGATGTGAATTTCCCTGACTATTAGAACCAGCATAGAGAACTCAGTGATTTTAAGAAAACTCTGGATTCCCAGACTCTATGGCCTGGCAGCGGCACGAATGCTGTCCACGGCATGCTGCTCTGCTCTTTGACGGCTTCTGAAACCTCGTTTTACCTGGCTCTGTGCTACAGTGCAGCCGCTTTACCTGCCGTGGCCCTCGGCTCCGTCATCTGGACGCCAGTTCATCTGTGCTGTTAAAATTAGGTTTAAGACACACACACGTGAGATAGTATTATCAAGTGTCATCTTAACTTCGGGATCGCATTCCCCAGAAGTGTGTTCTTTGGGACACCAGTCTCATGAATTTGCTGTTCAAATAAATCTTGAAAACAGCTATAGCTTTTCTGCTTTTGGAAAGTGACAATGCACTCGAGTGTATCACACTCCGAGGCAGGAAACAATCTCTTTGGACTTTTTTAACCCAAAATTTCCCCAACTTCTTTGATCAAAGTAATATTAATCAATATCATATAGAACTAATGTTGCATAAAACGTTATTTTAGAAACCCTACTTCAAAACTAAAGCATTCCACATTAAAGGGTAATAGGTACGGAGCTCATTTCCAATACGTAAATCCTCATTATGGAAAGGTTTATCTGCAAAGGTCTCAGTTTCTCCCTCCGTATGTGGAGAGTTCATTCTCATAATATGCAAGCGTTTTGATTCAGAACACACTTGAACCTTTGTCAGTGCCTTTGTCATTATTACTAAAATACATTAGTATCATAAGAACATGAAGAGCTGCTCATAGTGTTAATTACAGCAGCGACCTACACACAAGTAGATGGGATTTCCATTTGTCGTCACGTTGATGACCTTAGACAAGTAATTTAAAACTGGTGTTCGGTTTCCTCATCTACGAAATAGAGATTATAGTAACATAATCTTCATAAGGCTGTTATGAATCTTACCAACAACACATACACAGCGATTAGTATAACACCAAATCTGTGTTAGATTATTAGACTATTATTAAAGTCTCATTTGGATATCTAGTGAGCACATTAGAATGTAAATATTCAAATGACTTTTGCTTGTAAAGCAGTCACATGACAAGCTGTACCGGTAAGCCAGAGGTACCAAAATCTTTGAAATATCTTTTTTGGAAGCTAAGTGAAGGGAGAGAGAACAAGCTTCTCACTGAACATGGATAAATTAAAGTTTGGTGTGATGTATGTGAGACATTTTCCTAAAAAAACAAAACAAAACTGAATTCAATAAAGCATTTGATGTAGGCCCTGTACATATAAACCTGTGGGTTAATACTATATGCTGTGTGATGGTTAATTTTTAAGCACCAAAGTTTCCTGGAGGAGAAATTCTGCCTCAAGACTACAACATGGAAACCCTGCCTAAGTTTCCAGCCTGCTGGTCTACCCTCGAATTTCAGAGGGTAGACCAGAATCACAGGAGCCAATTCAGTAAATCCAGTCTCTGTCTCTCTGTCTCTGTCTTTCCCTCTCTCTTTACACACACTCACCCGCAAGCTAGTGGTTCCGTTTCTCTGGAGAGCCCTGATACACGCAGTCAGGGATACAACGATGAATTATGACTTTGTTGGGCCAGTATTTATGCTACCTTTGCAAATAAAATAATTTACTAATTCCTCGGTTTTGTTTTTGTTTTGGTTTGGTTTGAGTGCCCACTATGAATAAGACACTTTGTAAGGAACCTGAACAAACATTATCTAATTTCAGCCACATAATGATCCAACAAATTAAAAAGTAGTAGAGCTTAAATTATTATAAATTACAATTTATAAATTGCTTTAAGAACATAACACCCTAAAAGGGGGGGATAGAAATATTTAAGAAACAAAGCAGGAAGTAAGGAAAGGTGAAGATAAAAAAAAAAAGTACAAAAAGAGAAATTACTCTGAAAATCTATTGTCATTTACTCGGGAAACATTTTGAGTTATCTTGGGCTAAGCCTAATTAGCTGTTTCCAAAGAAAGTTTAATTTTGATATAGTGAAATAAAGTACATATTTCCCGGATTAGTCAAGTCACTACTATCCTGTACCATATACATGAAAATTATTTAAGTATGTATACTGAGAAAAGTATGAAATATATTGAGGTTCATAAAAAAAGGGTTTAATTTCAGCTCTAATGATTACTTGCAGACCTTAGGTAAGTCTCTTAGCCTCAGTTTTGTTGCCTGTAAAATAGAAATAAGAGTAAGCACCTCACAAGTGTCTCTGAAGATCAAATTAAATACCATTATTTTAAAGAATTCTGTAAACTATACAAGAATGTGCAAATACTTGTTCTTTTTGTTAATCTGAGCTTCCTTGATATTACATTTTCTTTTGTACTACTGCTCACTTATTATAGCAGAGATAGGGGAAGGGCCAAGTCAAGGAACTTGTATAAAGGACCCATGGACAAAGACAACAGCAGGAGTGGGAGTAGGATTGAAAGTGGAAGGTGGGGGTGGGTAGGGCAAGGGAGAGTAATGGGGGGGAAATGGGGACCACCATAAGTGAACAACAATAAAAATAACACTAAAGACTTTCAAAAACTAATGCTCTGGGTTTTTTTAATGGAACTTTTAGAAACAGAAATTATAACATTGAACTTAAAATATCTGTGAATGGGTTGAATAGTACATTTGAAAAAGCTCAGTAACTGCAAGATAGATTTAATGATATCACCCAGAATGGAACGTAAATATATCAGGAGGCTTTTTTCAAGTGAGGGGAATTAAGAAAGATGGGAAATAAGATGAGAAAATGTAACAACAACTGGAGCTGGAGGAAGAGAAGCGAGGGAAGATGCATAAGAAGCAATATTCTGGAAGGTAAAGAGGAAAAATTTTTTTAAACTAACAAAAGGCATTAAAAAGCAAACAGAAAACACAATATTCTAAGTAAATTAATAGAAAGTGGCAGCTAGACTCATTGTGGTAACACCTCATAACCTGCCAAAGACCCCAACAATAGGTTTTTATATCATATATTGTATAAGCTGATCACAGGCTGAAATTAATGTATTTCCTTGTAATCAGGAAAGTGCAAAATAATAACCTGCCATATGATACATTTAATTGTTATTTTTAAAGCACTTGGAGTTTTCTTGTGCTTCGTTTTTCTCCCTCTCTCCTTCTCTCTCTGTATCAGGCCAATTCATTACTTGCTGGAACTCATACCACAAAGCATTCTGCCAACTATTTATGTTCTTTCCTTACTTAGGTAAAGTAAATCCCATACTTTCTCAGTGGGGTTAAGGTCATGACTCGGAGGGAGCCACTCCTTCCTAATTAGTTCCCCAGACTCCTCTCTTTTTTTTCCCCCCCTTTAAATGGCCACAACAGTCTAGGAAAATGTTTGTAGTCATAATCCTCCTGATAAATGAATCCTAGATCAAGCAGCTGGTTTCCAGAAGGGACTCCTTGCTGTGCTGCAATTAGATTGAAGCTGAACTCCAGTAGTTCAGGTCACAGCTGAAGTACCGGAGGCAAAAATACCTGTCTCTGAGCTCCATTGTATGACATACTCACCTGAGAGACGCCTGCTTCTGCCCCCCACAGCCCTCACCCTCAATATCAACTTTCTTGTTAGCCAATGAGAAAATACACTTCCTGGTGGGAATGCACGTGAAGGTTCCCTACTGGTGACTCCCTGGGAGGAGGGAGGGGAGAGGATGTGTGCTTTCAAAGAGCAATGGCAATTTAATACCCATCCTAGAAATCTCAAAAGTCATTTTCTGGTTAAATAATTCACATAATTTCTGAGCTACTGAATAATCATCTATTAACAGTTAGTGGCCCCATATCTCGTTCAGATTTTGCAGGTAAAACCACTCTGAAGGGAAATATTTATAAACACAAAATGATATCTCAAACTAAGAAAAATGATACATGGTAACTTAGAAAAGGCTACATCTTAAACGCTGTAAACGACGGCACTTTAATGTACACACACACAAAAGCACACAATTTTCACCTGAGCACATGCCGAACATAAAGATTTCAGACTTTTCTACAATCCTTTTAGATGTATTTTCCCCCAGATCCTTTTAGGACAATAACAGCCTTGTCCTCATGTTCCATGTAAAAGTGCAGTCCCTCAGCATTTGGCACTGTCGATAATGTCACGTCACCTACGAAGCTGATTTGTGTTTTTGCTAAGAGAAGATGTTAACTTCCCTATCGTGAGTGCCCTCTAATAAGAAACACACCTTTGCATGAGACTCCTATGACCCCAACTTTACTTTCAGGAACAGGGTTTCTTATACACAGAAACTAGTGTAAAAGATAGGAGGGATAATAAAGATTATTTTCAGGATAACAGAAATGATTTAGCACCATTTGACCTATGCAAAGAAAATGTTTAAGAATACAATTTAGGCAGGAAAAATCAGCCCATATGCATTGACACATAAGACAACAAGCAAGGAAAGTCATAAATATGTCAGTAAACAATATATAAGAATATTTAAGATAATAACATCCTATGGTGTTTAAAAGACTAAAATTAAAATACATGATAATAAAATATACGGGAAAGAAAAGTATAAGTGGAGTAGAGTGGCTTAAAGTCATGATGAAGCAGGGCTTATCCCAGGAATGCAAGGTTGGTTTAACACTCTAAAATTAAATAATGCAATATACTGCAGTTAAAGATTAAAGAATAAAAATTATGAGCATCTCAGGACATAGAGGAAACAATTATAATTCAACAGAATGCCACATTATTTCATGCTTTTAAAGAAATTCTTTCAGCAAACTAGAAATAGAAAGGAATTCCCCTAATCTTACAAAGAAATTTACACAGAGCCTATAGCAAATACTATACACAGTGATAAAATGTTGGAGGTTGTCCATCTGAGGTTGGGAAGAGGATCCCCACTATCCCTGACACTGTCCATGGATGTACTGGCAATCCTAGCCAGCACTGCAATGTAAGAAAATGAAGTAATTATCATGATCAAAAATGTAAAACAAAACCGTCATCATCTGAAGTTGATATAATTGCATAGATTGAAAATCCAAAAGAACCATTGATAAATTAGCCGCCAGAGGCCATCTGCATTCTACCAGCAACCGCGTGTGTCCCTGACATCAAATCCCTCCATCTTCAAAACAAGCAATCAGCCCCGGCTGGTGTGGCTCAGTGGACTGAGTGTTGGCCTGCAAACCAAAGGGTTGCTGGTTCGATTCCCATTCAGGGTACATGCCTGGGTTGTGGGCCAGGTCCCCAGTAGGGGGTGCATGAGAGGCAGCCACATATTGATGTTTCTTTCCCTCTCTTTTTCCCTCCCTTCCCCTCTCTAAAAATAAATAAATAAAATCTTCAAAAAAACCCAGCAATCATCTATGTCCCTGACATCAAATCCCTCCTGCGCTTCAAATCTCTTTCATTAAGAAGAGCCCAGTCAGGTTTAGGGGGTCACCTAATTAGGCCAGGCCCACCCAGGATAATCTATCCTCACAGTCAATTGTGCCATATATGACCTAACCTAACCATTGGAGTGACTGTCCCATCATAGTCACATAGAGGGTGTATAAACCTGGGCATAGGAAACTCGGGGGCCATGTTAGAATTCTGTCTGCCACATCAACTAATTTGCCCTATTTATTTAGAACTAAACTAGAGTTTTGAGTTTTCTACTTTTTATTTATTTATACTTTAGCTCATAGTATGGACTAGACTTTTATGAGGTTATATACATTCGCTTATTTAATGTCTTAACAATGCTACGAACTAGGGACTATTATCCCCAGTTTATAGATTTAAAAAATGTTGAATTTTAGATTCATGGCATAATTTTTCTAGGTCTACCCAGATATAAACAGGAAAGCAGAGATTCAAACCAACTCCAGTCCACCTTGAGAGTTCTTAGCTGCTAAGCTAAGCCGTCTTATTTTGCCAGTGTTCATATTTGTGGTCTAAAGGAACCTTCCTCTTATCCGTATCCAGTCATGCCAACTGGAGTCTGTCCCCATAATAGGTGCTTATTTGTCTTACTCTTCTTTCTAGTGTCATGTTTCTTTTCACGCATTTGTCTTTGAGATGGTAGATTTCCCTGCTTGTCTTTCCTACTGGCTATTTGATTTAAATAAATATATCATTTAAAGAAAACCTTTTAAACCTCAGTGATAGAGTCTGATCACTTCCAATAACAAATTTATCTTATTTATACTTTTATACAAAATTTTAAGGTAGTTTTGGGGTATTGTGTACTGTGCTAGTTCAGTGTTACAAAGGGGTGAGATCAGAGTGAAATAAAGAGCAGATCTGGGACTAGCATGCAGATATCTCTGAATGTTATAAGTATCAATAAATTTTTCTCAGAGGTAAAACACCCCTGTCCAAGATTGAAGAAATATGTCTATAATAAATGCTCACTGAACTTAAATTCATTAAAGCTTCCAAATTCACCCTGCCTAAGGAGCGGATAAAAAGCTCTGTTTCAGCCCCTTTTCTCCCTGGGTCTCCCCCTTGTCTCTTTGTTCTAGGCAGCGCCCAGCCACCCTGGCTTCTTCTTGCTTCTTCCTGATTTCCCTAGAACTTCAGATTCCCGTCCCTTGTCCCGGGCCCTCTGTGCTCTTGGTGCCCGCCTTTGTCTGCATGTTGGTGGTGAGTGCGGTGCGGGGGAGGCCTGGGAATGGGGGAACATCACGCTTATCACCGCCTCCTTCCTAAAAGACAGTCATACTCATAAAAGGAATTCCAGTGAGTAAAATTTCTCCATCTATTGCACCTATTTATTTACTTACCCTTGATGTTTAAGCCTCTCTCTTCTCAAAAACGATTGAAGGCAGCTCCCTCATCTCCACACCTTCATCTTGGCTTCTTCTTCCCTTTCTCCACTTTTCCTGTGTAGGGTTATATGCAACGCTAGCCTTAGCTGCTGAAACTGAGTTCTAACGCTTAAAGGAACTATGGATCCCGTTAACACGCCCCAGTTCCGAACATTAGTTCTTGCCCTGCCTTTGAACCTCCAACTTTACATTTGAGGAAGATAATGGGACACCATATGGTGTCTTGGATGGTGTTCTCTGGAGACTCTGACCCAGAGAAGTGCGTGCAGAAGTTTTGCCACTGAGATTCGTGTAAGGAAGTCCAGATCTGCAGAGTGAGAAGCCCATCCTGAAAATAGTTGCAACCGAGGCCTCAGCCCACCCTACAACATACTATAGAGCTGGGCTGGCTCTTTAGAGTCACCCCCGATTGAAACAAGGGAGCTAGGTCCTTCTGTTCCTCAGTCGGCCAATCATTAACCATGAGACACTCTCTGGAAGGGGGCATAACCTTGGCCAAAGCAGTAAGTTTCCTACAGCCAAGGGCGATTCTCACTGAGGGATGTAGCTGTGAACTGTCAAAGCTGATGCCCCAGCCTCTGAAGATGAGAACAGTTACCATGAAGAAAGGACCTTGCAGAGCCTCAGAGCAGCCCTTACATGTGGCATCACAGGAAGGTCGGTGACCTAGAAATCGGGAGAAGTATGCTTTGGTCCTGGCCCTGCGAAAACTGTGTGTCCTTCGACAGATTACTTTACCCCTGTGGACCCTTGCAGTCTCAATCATAAAATAAGAGGATTGCAGTGTAGTTCACAGGCATTGGCTCTTAGAGAACAATCTCCGTGACCATAAAGAGAGGACAAGGGGTGTGGTTATAATAATGAGATATTCAGCACCTGGGAGGTGCTTTATAGTATTGATTTACAAGCCCCAAAATTCAAATAAGTTTATCTATATACACCAATTTATACAGCTTGGTAAGTAATATTATAAGATTTTTAAAAAGCAGGTTGCATAAGAGGTATGTTTGAGATAAATCACACGAAACAAAATTATGTACAAAAACATGTTAGTGTCTGGAAGGACCAACACCAAGATAACATCAGTAATTACCACCAGGAAGGTTCTGGAATTGAGGCAGAGCAGGATACGGGAGGAAGGAAAGTGAATTCTTTCACGTTATATAATATGTATTTTTAATAGTCACATGTTAGTTTTGAAACTACAAATACAAAGAAAAAATATGAAGTAGGTTAACACAAGGGAATGTGAGCGCTGAGAGTCCAACTCGGAAATTTCATGACTTTAAGGCCACTCCTCTATTATTCTCCCACCTCCCTCCCTTGGACAGCTCGCCACCTATGTACAGGGAACCCTAACAATCCTAACAGGGCACGGGGCGTTGACCTTGCCAGCAGATCCAGCAAGAAGTGATGGAGGAGATGGGAAACAAGAAACAGAAATAATCTCAAGAGAGACCGCCTCTCAAATTTAAACGTATTAGCTAAGGAAATCTTAAAAATCACTTGACCGATATGTCCTCCACGCTTAACTCAAGTTTTGATTCAGTAGATGTAGCAGTAGCAAGAGTAATAAAATGGAAACAGCTTCACATACATGTTTGCTGATCCGCACAGGTCTTTGAGAAAGGACTGTGACTGTTGATATAGAAAAGAAAGTTAGTCCCCAAAATGTGATTACTGTCTTGGTAATAATCTTTAAATATGTGTAAATTCTTCTCATCAGGCATTCTTGATTTCCACCCTTTAAAAACTAAGCTGTTAAAACACCACAGTTAACATAATTGTTGTACATCACCCCTAAAGTACCTTAAAAATGAAATATTTTGAAGAAAGAATCTACGCATGCACCAAATAATATTTCTAACTTATAAATGCTAAAGTCCTCTAACACTTAGGCAGGCACAGCCTTGAAACTCACCTTTAACTACTTTGCTAATGTACAGAATGTCGTAATACTCTCCAAAAATTAAGCCAAAGAAGGGAGGACTGTCTCCTCTCTTTCTGCCAGATTGGGAATGTTTAGGGGAGAAGGCTCCTTAAAGTGAAGAAAAGGGTCAGACCCAATTAAAACTGCAAAGGAAACTTCGAAAGAGCGAGTGCCATTAGTCCAAACTGGAATGTGGCCAAAACACAGGGTAATACTTCAACTCTTAGAAAAAGTGCCAGGGGGGTATTTAACAGCTGCAGGTGGCCAAATGCTTTCTCCTAAGTCTCATCAGAAAAGTCATTTATAGCAACAATATTCACCAAGGTAAAGTCATATTACTTGAGAAACTGCATATGCAATTACTATGTTTAAACTCTGACATTTGTCAGGTATCAGTTGCAACTGTTTCTCTCTAGGACAATAAACAGAGAAATGCCACGCTTCTGTTGTTAAGTGTGCCGAGGGTGCAGGGAACAACTTTGAATCTAGCACGGGCCTGTCCTTAAACGAAAAACCAATTATTATTTTGTCCAATAAGCTGAGCCTTGATATATACATGTTCTTAATTTTCCTTCTATATTTTAGAAATTTTAGGAAATCCTTACCAAGAGTTTATTCCCCACAATATTTTCCCACTATACGCTTACTTTATAATGACTTCAATCAGTTGTATATTTTCCATAATCTTCCTGAGAATAAGCCCGACTGACTAAAAATGTATCAATTCATATTGCGAAGTATTATATAATACATTTTCTTATTTCGTCCTTAATTTATTTTAAATTTAATTTGTATTGTTTTACTTTTTTGAAATTTTTTCACTTTTACTGAGACGTAATTGACATATATCATTGTATCAGTTTAAGGCAAACAGCGCGATGTTCTGATTTGCATATATTGTGAAATGATTACTACGATAAGCTCAGCTGACATGCATCTTCTCATACAGATACAATAAAAAAAAAGAGAGAACGGAAGGAAAAATTTTTTCTCCTTGAGAAATCATAGGGCTTTACTTTCTTAACCACTTTCCTATATATCGTACAGCTGTAGTCACCACGTTGTACATTACATCCCTCGTTCATATTTATCTTATGACTGGAAGTTTGGCCCTTTTGAACGCTTTCCTCTAATTTCCTGTCTCCCTCTGCCCCTTCTCTCCACCTCTGACCTTTTATTTTCTCTAAGTTTGGTAATTTGTTTGTTTGTTTGTTTAAGATTCCACATAAAAGTGAGATCATACAGTAGTTGTCTTTCTCTGTCTGATTTATTTCGCTTAGCATAATGCCTTCCAGGGGCATCCATGCTGTCACAAATGGTTGGATTTCCTCTTTTTTACAGCCAAATAATATTCCTAGATGTCATATATATCATTCCTATATGTCGTGTGTGTGTGGGTATGTGTCACATCTTCTTTATCTATTCATCTGCTTAGGGTGGACACTTGGGTTGTTTCCAATATATTTATTTTTATCTCTTTCATTTCTTTACTTCCCTTTAAATCTCTCTGTTTGTCTCTCTCCCTCTTCCCTCCCTCTCCCCTCTCTCCCCCACTAGGGCTATAAGAGAAACACTTTGTGAACTGCGATATAGAGGTGATGGAAAATGCAGGCCTGTTAAGTGACATAACACATCCATTCTTGAATCCTGCAAAGGATATTATGTGAGCAAATGCACAGAGTGAAACCTAAAAAGGTTTGTTTTAAAATGTTGAATGCTTGAGAGCTCTGCTTTTACCTGCTGTGATTTAAAAGGCTAGAGGCCTCATTTTGAGCCACTAAAATTCAAAGTGACAGAAACCTACAAATTTTTATTGCTGTGCATTTAATAAAATTTACATTTACAAGCTGTCAGTTTGAAATGTGGAATAACTGGTACTTTCGCATTCAGACTAGCAGATTTGGTTGTATTGGGGGTTCATTACTACCTACTTACATGTTCCTTAAATACTCAGAATAATCCTTCAATCTATGACTTTTGATATCTCTTAATTCAACACTGCACAAAAACACCATTGAGTTTGCAGTAAGGTCAACAAAAGGAATTTATTGTGCTCCCATAAAGCAAGGCATAATTAAGAGCCCCCTTTCTGCTTGTTTTAATGTGCTAATACGAGAACATTAGAACCAAGGAACGGCCAATTGCTAGGTGTCTGCAGCAGCTGCCTCGGTTTTTGGTAATTTACTTACTCAATTATGTCGACTCTCTTAAATCCACAACACTGGTGGGTGGTAAGTTAGAGGGATAATAAAAAAACATGGAGTAGGAAACGCCTTTAATGCATGTTTTATGTGCATCTTGGGTAACATTTTCTTGTTTGTTTGCTTTTGAGAACAAGAATTAAAGATTGTAACTTTAGGAAACTCAGCACAGGAATAAACGTGCACATGGGTTTAAGACACCTCTAAAAATTACGAGATGTCTAATAATCCTATGATTATGTGGTCTGTTCTGAAAAAGAATATTAAACCAAATGTTTGACTCTGTATTACAAAAACAGATTATCTAATGGCTTCCAAAGGGGAAATATGAGAAGGACCGTTCATACAGTTTCTTAATAGTAATAAATTATACACACTTCCTTATTCTCCACATAAACGGAAAGACAAAGAGAGACTCCAAGACGCAGGATGTGTTCCCATAGCTGTAGGAGGACCACACTTCAGTCAAATCTCTTCAAATCATCTGCAATAGGAACCCGACATTCTTTTCAAGTAAGCACCAGAAAAATGCTCGTGACACTTGCAAAATATCTAATTTTTCATAATATTTAAAGAAGCTTTGAGTACTACCCTCAAAGTCTTACCTTTTTGGAATGCATTTGTTTTGTATGCAAGTCAAAATACAAACTGAGCCAAAAGGCCCAAAGTGGAAAATTCATCCTGGTTTACCTTGCCATTATTCAACCATGAAAAATTAAGTTGTTGAACAAAATGCAAATGACTGACGTAGCCTTGAAAATTCAAATGACCTCACTTCAGATTTCATTTATCTCTATGATTGTGGCACTTGTAAAAGGCACACTGAAAAATGTTGATATAACTGGAGACTTAGAGAAGAAAGAGGTTAAGCAATTCTCTTCAAATGTCAAAACTGATGTAGTGTTCATTATCCATGTTCTTTTCAATTAAAGTCCCCCAAAATGTCTTCGATAAATCAAATAATCTCCATTTTGCAGCTCAAAAATTGCAAAATTATTTACAAATACATCAACGTACAGATTCAATACTCTTAAACTTTCCTCTTCGGAACTTTTTCTCTTCTCTTAGACAAAATGACATAATTAAAAATGATAGAAAACAGAAATACCTTCCCGTACTTTGTGTAATTACCTTTTAGTGATTGTATATGAAATCATTTTTATCTTTTGCCCCAAAGAGAACATTTTTTCATTTTGGTTTCAAGGGAATTGAATTTATAAAATATTATATTATACCCAATTAAGTCTTATGCAATGTTATATTCAGTAATACTGGTCCCTTTCTAAGTTTTCAAAAGCAATTTATGCCTCATTTTTCTTTTTAGTTGCCGAAAGTGAATTAAAAAGTTTGGAAGGGAGCCTGTGAAATTTTGTTTTTAAAATGAAAAGTGAAACCTGAAAATGGCTGAGAGGCTACAAAATGACAGAAAATATGTAACAGTCACCTTTTCTCCTTCATTATTTTCCTAATAATGAAGTCACTGAACTACAGGGACCCTACTAAGTTTTCACTGCAAAGATCACTAAATTAACTCCTATCTGAATTCTGTATGTTGATGACATCCAGCTCGAGCCACTTGATTCTGTAAGTCTAGTCTGAAAGAGCATGCCCTGCTCGGAAAACATGGGCAGAAATAACACCTATAACAGAGTAAAATAATTCCCTCTCTCTAAAAAACTGACAATATAATAATTTTATGATAAACATAGCAGGGACATGTCTAAGGTAACATATGCCGGGGACTCATCTACTACAGTTTAGAATTTAGAAAGACCTTTGGCCCTCATTCATCAGTTCAGAGCCAGCCCAGGCGAGACACGCACACTGCCACACTCACCCTTGCTCTCACACTTCGTTTCAATGTCCGTCTCCACGCTGGGTTTATTGATCTGCTATATGCATTGAATACATCAGGTCGACGTTAATTGACTGCTTGTCTTCAGGATAACTGAACTCTCAGTCACTAAAATAACACCAATATTAATATAATTGTATTTACTAACCTTCCACTACACCCTCCTGCCTGACATAAGTATTGGAATTATAAGTCAGCCAGGCCTGAACAGCAATCTTCAAGAAAATTGCTTTAAATTGGCCTTCATTAGCGCTCATGGCACTGAAAAACAACTCCAAGTGCATGCCTTCTGGAAGGTAAGCCAGTAGCAATCGCTGCCTATTAAAAGGGTGGCCATTTACCTGCTCGACCAGCATTCACCACATTCTAGAAATGCTATTCAATAAAGAATTTTCAACCACAGAATAATCCTGCTATTTCTAAGTGTTGGAACTATTATAAGCAAATTTAAAATTCCATCCTTCTATGGCATGGATGTTAATTCCAGTTTACTTTTTTTCAAGTTTAGGAAATTGGAGATCATAATTGAACTCTAAAATCTCCTTTACATAATGTTGTTCCTGGGTTATAAAAAAATTAGGAACACACAGTAACAAAGAATAAAGGAGCTAAAACTGTCATAGAAAACTCAAACATACTTAGATACCAACACCAAGAAGAAAATATATTTTCAAGGAAAGAAAAAATGTTTCTGTTTCAGAGCCTTGCTTTGAAGAGCATGCTCTTTCTTGACATCTGCATAGTAAAAGGGAGTTTAATTTCCTTGGTCAACTATCCTTTCTGAAAATCCTGCATTGGCAGACTTGGAAATGGAAGGAATTTTTCTCGGGGATTAATTCGCAGCTCTTCCTAACACTCAAAATGCTGAATATCTTCAGTACACAAGCCAGGGAATTTGCCCCTTGGAGTTACACTTTTTAGCAAACAAATGTTAAAGAGAAATTTTTTCAACAGAAAAAGGCTACATGAAATCTATCAGACATATGAAATTGTCTGATATGAAACTGAGATAATATGAAGGGTCCCCATTCAGCTCCTTCTGGCTTTCAGCTTGAATGAGTGCCAGCATTTTATCCTTTATATTGGCATTTCCATTTCTGAGCCTCACCACTGGTTTTGTTCCAAAACATAACATTTCAAAACAGAACAGTAAAGTAAAATATTTTAGGCCTAGAAGTAAGACCACCTTCTTGAGTGCCAGGTAATTTTTCTCAAAGTCTAAGTTCATAGCCAATTCTTCCATTCCAACTTGAACCATTTAATTTAGTAAACATTTTTTTTTAAATACAAGGTTCTGTGAGTTCATGTCTGTTCAGTGAAACATGGATATTCATGTCAATTGATGGATGCAGCTTGGCGTGGTGGCTAAAATTTGAATCTTCAAGTCAACTGATCCCAGTTCCACTATTTACTATCTATATGGCTGTAAGGAAGTTACTTATAGTCTCAAAAGCTGGATTTTAGTAGGGATAATATCAAAGATTTTCATAATAGCAAATGAAATAATTTTTGTAAGGCACGCACAGCACAATGCCTAAAATATGAGAAGCTCTCAGCAATGGTAGCTATTATCTCCATGTTTGATTTGACCATTTTTTAAAAATTAAATGAATAGTTTTAGATCAGTATGTCCGGTCACAACTTTTAAAGTTTTATCAATGTTCAGTTTAAATTTCAATTGATCTATCATAGGCTATGCTTAAACGCACCGGCTAAAATGTAAAAACCTAGGCCATTCATAAAATACTTCCTCCCCCCTCAAAGAAAGGCCAGGTTCCTGTTCCTCCCAAATATCTGGACATCTGTTCCTGTAAACAGGACATAAAGTGAAAAATGGCATTTTCCACTGTTCTTCAAAGTCCTTTGCTTTGTGACATTTTCCTTCTTACGCCATTTGGTTTACATGCAAATAGCATAAGAAGGAAAATGTATTTTAAACATTTATTTCAAGATTTATCTTGAAGCCGACTTTAATTTTCTTCAAAATAGTCCACTATCAAGTTGAACTCTCAAGCTTTGCTCTTTATTCTAATTCCAGACTCAAACAAGTTACTTTTTTGCTAGATACTTAATCTTTTTTTGTAAATTTTTTAAAAGCTAAGAAAAAAAATAGAGAGAGAAAGTAGGTGTATAGTTTTTGCCACTTCCCTCAAATACAGAAGCAATTTTTTAATATAGGAAATATACATTATCTCTCTTCATGGCAATGCTCATCTGGGCCCAGGATTATTTATTGCTATGTTAATCTACCCATTCTTTACTGAGATACCCATTCCAAGTGACCTAATTACCGTATTAAAATTATTTCCAATTTTAAGATTAAGACTAAAAGAGCATAGAAATCCATGATAAAAGCCACTGGCGGCTCCTCGTTTGTGTGGGTGAGAATGATTGCAAACTCATTTGCACTAAGGAGAGAACTGGATGCCCTGCTAAGGGAGCAGGGCAGCTTTAATTTAGGTTTCATATTTGTAAGACAAAGTTGGGAGGACAGCCTAGGCTAACCAGTGGCAAAAAATATCCCCGCAATGTAATGATGGACTTGCCGTGTGGTCTCTGAAAAGACTGGCCAAAGAAAGGCACCAGAGAGTCAAGAGCTCCCTTCTGTCCTGGGGCTGGGGCCACTGTGGAATGCAGTTAATGTTAGACATATATGACAACACAGATATGGCCAGTTTACACTTAACCCTGCCACTTTCTACTTGCCTCCCTCCATTCAGGGAGGCAGGGACTCCAGGAGTCAATGGGAGTTCAGGGCATGTGAGCATGTGTATAGCAAGCCCATACAGCCCAACCAGGCCCATAAAAGCCAGGAAATGAACAAGTTCAAGTTCTCATAGTGTGTTAATGTGCCCACAAATGTACCTACTTTATACATTTAACAGCTCATGTAGTAATGAAAAATGCTATGTACAACATATAGCTGCATGTGCAAGGTGGGGTAATTAATATGCCTATATGTGCTGCTTAATTGTTTCATTCCCTGTATTTTGGGTTAGTGTAACACTCTGCAAATTTTTATATAAATAGTTTATTTTTATATGGAATTCCACGTAAAAGAAACCAAGGGGGAATGACGAATAAGGGAAAATTCTAATAGTATTCTTGTTCAATTTCATTAGCTCTATATTCTACCTCCTTTTTTCCCTATAAACTGCCAATATATTGACACAAAACTTTCAATCCTAGCATGGTCACTCAGCAAGTGAATAGCTGGCTTAGCAAAAGAAAAAAAGGATAGTTCCAAATCTGTCGGAATTAACATTTTACATTTTCACTCATTTCTCAGCCAAGCCATCTTTGTATAACAGCCAGATATCAAGTTTGACATTTCGAAGCCCAAACAAGTTTGAATTGTCAGTTTGAAAACTGGGAAAGCCTGGGATAAAAAGCTGAATTTTTAAAAGTTTTCACTATTACTAGTGAGGTCTGGGTTTTTGTTGTTTTTCTAGGAGAACCCAAAGGCCACTGAAGATGTTTTTTCCATCAATTTTTCATAAGCATTTAAGCTAAAGGGGGGGGGGAGGTGGAAAGATGGGAGGACACTGTTTTCTGTGGGGGAAGGAAATTACAAGTCACCGCAAATAATTCACCTGGATAGGTAGAGACGAGAAAACACTGTTTGTTTGTGGATCACTGACAACTTCATTGCCTGCTACCCCAGGGAGGGGCCGAGCCTCTCGCTCCAATTCAGACGCGCAGGGAAAGGGCTTTGAGAAGGAACTGGGGAGGGGCAGGTTCCAGGTGTGGGTTCAGCTCGGTATTTGCCAGCGGCCTCCGCAGGTGGCTCTCCTTGGCAGCGAGACCCGGCGCCAACCGCCTGCTTGGGAAGCCTGACGTGACCCTCGCCGAAGCTGGCAGGAAGCGACGCCCCAGTTCTCCGCTAGAAGATTGCGGCCTCCGTGAGAGTCGGAGCTGCTGGGCCCAATTTGCTCCTGCGCTGCAAAAGCCGGGTTGGGGAAAACGCGAGCCCCTACACTGCCCAGCTGCGGGACCGCATCCCACCCACCCACACCGAAGCCGGCGAGGGCCTCGTTGCCAGATTGGGTGTCGGCAGGGACGGTCGCCAAAGAGCTCGGAGCCCCAGCAAAGCCGCGGGGCGTGGCCGCTCTCTCCCCGGCGGGGATCTGGGGCTCCAGTGCCGCCCGGGGCCCCGCACGGCGGGCACCGCGAGACTCGACCCGGAGAAAGCTACTCCGAGGCCAAAGGGACCCGGGGAGCTGGAGCGCAATACGGTGCATTGACCCCGCAGACTTCATCGCGGGGCAGCCTCCCTGGAGGAAGCGGCTTAAATGCAGGCCTGGCTCTCCACTGCTACACTGTCAGCTCCACGAGGGCAGGTCTTCGGCCCTTCCGCAGTCCCCAGAGACCCTCGCACAGTGGCTTCCAGCACAGGCTGATCGAGCCAAGGCCAGACTCCACTCCCTCTGCCTATGCGTTGGGCAGCTCTGGGCGTCTCCCTGTGAGGTCCCTGAACTACGTGCACCAGGACCACCCGAGGGGTAAAAATGCGGATCCTGGGCCCCACCCTCACCCACTGAAACCAAGTACACTCCCCATTGAATGTTTACGCGTGCTGAAGTGGAAGGTTTGCTGGGCCCTGACACCAGCCGGAGCTTTCTCGTTAGGAAAGCGCCTTCGCCCCTCTTCTCTTCTCAACGAGGGAGGCATTACCAGCTTGTCTTACTGTAGAAGGACCTGCAGCACAAAGAGAAGTGAGGGTGCCCAAAGCCGGGTGCCAGAAGCGGCCCTGCGAGGCTGCGGCTCTACCCTCAAGCGGGGTGGCCCTCAGGGCGCAGTGCTGCTAAGATGTGGGAGTCACCGCTCCTGCTCCCGCGTACTTGAATCAATTCTTCCTCCTCCTGTTCCCGGCACTGTGATTGCTGGGGTTCCAGGGTCAGGGCGGAAGTGCCCAGTGTAGAGGGCAGAGGCAGGTTACAGCCAGCCACACTCTCTGCTCCTGGGAAGTAGAAAGGGAAGAGGGAGTGGGGGGCCGCTCCCTGGCTGGTACCTGTGCGTCGGGCCAGGTGACCCGACGTGTCACGGGCCAGGTGTCGGATGCCTACCCAGGAGGGCCTGATAGGTATCCGACAACCTCGTCCCACTCGAACCACGTCTACCTGCGGCCCATATCCCATTCCATCCCACCGGCTCCAGGCTTTCACCACCAGGGCGGTCCACTCCACTCGCCACCGGCCTACCTCCCCTCTCCCACCCACCCCACCCGCGCCGGGTACTCCAGCCATCGCCCGGGCCTGATTCCCGGCCTAGTCCTCTCTGCTCGCGGTGCCGGCGGTGGTCCGGGGGATGCTGGGGGGTTCGCCGATGAGATCAGAGCGGCCTCCCAGCACCGTCCCCAAACCGCCTTTACACACGCACTCCTGGTTCTCGCGCCTCGGCCTTCAGCACCCTGGACGGGCTCCGCGTTTGGGTTAGGACGGCGAGTCAGTGGCAATGGGGTGACCTTCCAGCTGGAGCGCTCCGGAAATAAAACTAAATCAGCGTCCTCTGCCCGCAAAGCCAAGAGCCTTAATTCACAGACCCTCGTGCTCTGCTTGGGACAAACACTCGGGGTATTGAAGGCAAGGTGTATAGTGGCTTTTTGCCACCACGATTACCATCACGGAGGCCGTTTGTGTCGCAGGAGAGACGACGCGCCAACACAGCCTCGTTTCCCTTCCCCGCGGGGTTTCCTAGCAATTCTTTCCGCTTATCTTCGGCAACACGAGGATGACAACACCTTCCTCTTTCCACAAATGTTGAGTGAAGCCTACCAAGTGTCAGGCAGCGTCGTGGGCCTCGGGGAAGCAGCCAAGGGCGCACAGAGGTATGGTTACAGACACGAATTTGTCAGGTTGAAATCCAGGTTCCATCGTTTGGTTAACTGTAGGACCACAGGGAAATATAGTGTTTGTCCCTCAGTCCCCTTATCTGTAAAATGAGGGTAATAAAGACATGTCCCTCATAAAACGGATATGACAAATTGATGAGCATAGATAGTTTGTCCTGGTGTGGGACCCTATGGAAAGCTCAACAAATCGTGAGCCGTCTCGCTCAATATCTTGCTTCAGGGTGCGACGCGACATCCACCCGTCCTGGTCCTGCCACCAACCTTTCGGTACCGACCAGAGGGAAAAGACGCCCACGTGAAGAGCCGAAGGAGGAGACCGCACGCCGGGCGTTGTAGCCGAGACCACCCTTCAGCCCCCTGCAGACAGGACCCGAAAAACCGAAAGGGCAGAGATTCCTCTCGCTCTCCCAGGCCTCGGGTGCCAGCTGCGCGCGGGGGTGATCGGAAAGTGCCAGGGTCACAGGCGCGGACTAGGTGCGGCGGAACTAACCGCAGGCGCAGAAGCTGCGGTGCCGCCGCCGCCCGGGTCTGCGCAGCCTCCCTGCGCGCAGGCGCTGGGCACCGCGCAACCCGGCAGCAAGCGCCAAGAGCCCCCAGCCGCGCCTTTTCCGAAGTGAACTCCTCAGAGAGCCTCCTATCTGAGGGAAAGTCCAATAGAAAGGTCTCTCAGCTACAGATGTGCTTCACTGAAATGGACAAAAGTTGCATCTCGGGCCTTTCGGAGGCTCTTCTGGGAAGGCTTAAAAATAAACCTGGAGCCTCCTTGTAAAAACGTCCCAGAATGTCCTTCTTAGACCCTCTTATGTCAGGTATTTCTGACCTGACTAAATAATAGGGACTTCCATCTTTTCCAGTACTGTGTGCCAGGCACATCGCCCCGCATTTTACACGCTCTGATTCTAAATCTACAAAATAGGCGCTGAAGCCTGTGGACCTTTTAGTGCCTTCCGGGCCCGCCGTATGGGGTACCCAAGGTGTAAGTAATAAGGACTGCTGATCCGCATTGTCTTCCAGTGAGCCCCAGATGAATTCTGCCCCCATGATGGCATTTTATGAAGGACTAAGTAGCAAGTGCCCCAGTCCGACTAGAATGCAGACTGTCTGCCCCAACCACAGACCTGCGGAATTGCAATAGGATGTCAGCACAGCGTTGTGCCCTTTATGGGTGGGCAGAGCAGCAGAGGGCAGCCGAAGCACCAGGGCCCGCAGCCTCCCTTCCAGTGGATCGCAAGAACGCACCCAAGTCAAGAGCCTGTTTGTTCTGCCAGAATAGCTTCAAGACAAACTTCCAGCTACCCCCAGACCCCAGGGCTCTTTCGAGAGGAAATTTAGGAGTCTCTGCTAAGTGAAGATTGTAATCCTCCTTGGAAAGGTGGCAGCTGGCTCAAACAGGCTGTGACTGGTGAAACACCACCCGACTGCGAGTGATCATGTCAATCTTGAACTCGGATTCTCCCTGCCGAAGTCCTTGTCCCTGAGCAGTCAAACAGAGTTTCCAGAGTGTTAACCAATGATGGCATCTCCCGCTATCTGATGCCATCTCCCTGGGCAGTGCCTCTAAAGGCAGTTTATAAACTGAGAAGGAAAAAAGCTAACAATATTGAACTCTTGCTGAATGTCAGACACTCAAATAAATGCTTTACATTTATCCGTTTTTAAAAAATCACCTACAGAAAAAGAAACCGAGGCACAGATTAAGTATTAGTTCAAGGTCTCCTGGCTAGTAAGTGGCAGAGCTGAAATTGACAAACAGGCCCCTGACTGGAGAGGCCAGACTCCAACCTGCCATTCTAGGCAACACTTAAAATATCGCTTTGCAGGGCTCCATCAGTGTATGGTAGCTTCTATCTATATTTGTTCATTTAAACACAGGCAAAGACTGAGTTTCCTTCCTTGTGAGCCATAGGGCATCTTTGAAAATAGCTACCATGTATTAATTGCATATATGCCAGGCACCACTAATTAACCACTTATTAGGTACCAGGCACTCTTCTAAGTCATTTACAAGTTTTAAATCATTTAATACTCAGCAAAACCCTATGAGGTAGGTTGTACAGCTAATCCCAATTTACAGATAACCAAACTCATGAGGCCTAATGCCATACAAGTAGGAAAAAGCAGACTTAAGCCTGACTCCCAGGCAGTCTGGCTGTAAATGATTCTCCACTAGAAGCGGAATAGAAGACTCTCTTGTGCAGAGGCCTCTGTGACAATATCTACCAAATTGTTTTCCTCTCAGTTTACTTACAGGGAGGGGTGTCCTATCAGATGGAGTTCCTCTACTGACCTAAAGCTCCAAGCGGCCTGAAGAATGGCAGAGAGCTGGTACCCTCACACTTGGCCTCAGTCTCCAAATCAGTAAAAATGAACAGTCAAAACAATTCTAATCAGTTTGAGACTTGTGGATTGTGCCGGATCCTGAATGAGGAAGGCCAGAGGGGCTCTCCACCTGGGCATGCCCTTATAAGAAAGGGTGGGCCAACTACCTCCATTGCTCTTTGCTTACTCTGGTGGCTACAAAGCTTTCTCGAACATCCTTCCATCGAGGAAGGTGCTGTAAGAAATCCGCTATTCTTTGATTTAATAAGTGGCCAAAACATAGAATCACTGCAGACACAGATGTGACCCACTCTGGCTTCAAGTGGGCCAAGAGATTGAGCCAAACAGGCTCCTAGTTTTTTCCTGATGGTTCATTGTCTTTAGTCTGCAGAAGCCTCCCCCTTATTTGTGTCTGAAGATTGTATTCCCAAGACATTTCGTTTTAATCAACAAAGGCTGATTTTGGGGAGGGGGGTTAGCCAGCTGCATTAGCATTTACACTAGTTGGCACGTCTCAGCCTCGTCCTCTACCCACTCCTCCCTGGGTGAGCTGGGTGGAGGCTGAGGCAGTGACTGAGTTGGTCCCCAGCAGACCTCGGCCAGGAAAGTCAAAGGCCACGTGGGAGGGAGGTGGAGCGTGGAGCCCATGGCACCCGGGCCTGAGGACACCCGACTGGTGGGGATGGCGCAATGTGGTCAGAGGCGGGGCATGGCTTTCAGACCCTGGCGTGTGATTTCTCTCCTCCAGATCTGTTTTCTGGGTGGGTGCCCAGTCTCCTTGATCCTTCTGAGTCAAAGCTGTTGTTGACAAAGAGGAGTGTGCTCAGAGCAGAGCGCATCTGCAAACTCTGCAAACCTAGCAGAATGGGCTTCGCTGCAGCAAGGGCCCAGGGCTTGTCCACAACCTGCTCTAAACGCTTGTGTCACCCTGGGCTCAGGGCGACGGATGATTTCCAGTGATTCCTCGGAACCCTCTAGGGAAAGTTGCCTCCCTGCCCTATGGGGGTATGCGCCTGTGCACTGGGTCCCAGTGCACGGGAATTCCAGGGAATGCTGGTGCCTTCCCAGTGCCTGGACAGGAGGACTCTACCAATTTCTCAACCATTTTCAGAGGTGGACCTTTTTTTTTTTTAAGACTTTATTTATTTACTTTTAGAGAGAAGGGAAGGCAGGGCGGAAGAGAGGGAAAGGAACATCTATGTGTGACAGATACACTGATGGGTTGCTTCTCACATGCTCCCACAACCAGGGGCCTGGTCCACAACCCAGGCAGGTGCCCTGACTGGGAACTGAACCAGTGACCTTTCGGTTCACAGGCTGGCGCTCAATCCACTGAGCTACACCAGCCAGGGCTAGAGGTGGACCTTTTAAACCCTTGTCTTACAGATGAATCTGAGGTTCTGTGACAGATTCCTAAGGCAGGGTTAGTCAATTCGGAGCATACACTCACCAGGTGTACCTTCCTTCTCCCCAGAACAAAATGCACATCGGCCAATATTGGTACCCTCACACCCAGGAGATGCGATTGTCATCGTGAGCCCCCCGTGGGGGCGGGGTTGTATCTCTTCACTCCTCTGTCCTCAGGGCCTTGCCCAGACCCATAGATGAAATGAGGGTGGTGAGAGGTGCACAGAGGCAGTGACTCCTGAAGCAAACTGGGGACTGTTAGCTAACAATGGGGTTCTCTGGAGCACCCCTAGAGCGGACAAGACCTAGGACAAGGGCATGAGAGTCTCATGTTTGGCTCTCACCTACTAGCCTCAATTCCTTTACACTTAAAGTGAGGATAATAACCCACTCCCGCCCTGGGGTGAGAGCTGAATGTGAGAGGTCAAGGTGAATCGCCTGACCTTAGAAAGCAGTTAAATTCACAAATTCTCCACTGGACTCCCATCTCTATGAGCTCTGTGATCTTGGGCAAATGACTTAAACTCCCTGTGCCTCAACTTCTGCCTGTGCACTTAGCCCACACACCTTGTCAGTGCTTTAAAAAAACCTTCTCCCTACAACTTAATGGACTAAAGTTTGAGGCTTAGAAATAAAGGTCTCCCTTTTCAGGGCAGGGGGACACAACAGTCTCACTGCCGGGGCCTCCAGGAATGGTTCTGAGAAAAACTCACCCCCATGACCACCGGGGAGATCTCAGACAAGCCGCACTCCTCTCTCTGCCCCTCTGTAGTGTCATCTGTAACATAGGTGGCTGAAAACACATCCGTCTCAGGCCCATTCCAAGGTTTAGTTTTTGTCACTGGTGGCAGAGGACCTCAAGCTGGAGGAAGGAGAGGCCAGAAGGCTGAGGATCCAGCAAAGTCCATCCCTAGGGCCCTTCTGGGGTGGGAGCACCACCGGGCAAGATTGCTTTGTCACCGCCTTCGGCAGGGAGGACCACGGGGCCCAGAGTTCCCCCTGCCACATATGGTCTGTGGATTTAGGTGTCAAAAACCGGAGAATTAGAAATGGTAATTTTCCGTCATTATGGCTGAAACGCGATCTGTCACAACAACTGGAACATGTCTCCGTGCTAGCGAAAATAATGTTTGTGATTAGGAATCATTACGCACGTCAAGCCGAGTCCATTAAGTTGTAGAGAGAAATTAGCCTTGACGGGCGGAATCAAACTACAAATATACAGGCCTCGCCTTCAGGGGGCCGAGCCTCGGCCCCAGGGAGGAGGTGAGCCAGGGCCCAGTGTTTTCTTAATACGGAACTGCCCGGAGCATTAATACCCCCTGCCTCACCCCCCCACCCCAGGTTCCTCCTCCTTTCTTTGCTGCCAAGCCCCTACCCTCGGAGCGGGAGGGGGCACAGATGTGTCCCAGGCAGTAGCTGGAAGCTTTGAAGTCCTACAGGCCCAGGGGCGATTTCCTCGCTCACCTCTTGCAAGCTGTGTGACCCTGCCCCAGTCACTTGACCCCCCTGAACTTCGCCCCCTCATCTGTAAAGGAGAGATAATCCCATCCACTTCATGGGGTTCCCCTGAGGATTAAATGAGATCAAATATGGTCCGCTCAGTGCACGAGAGGCTCTTGGACCCTGTGAGACCCCCTTTTCCTTCCCGGAGCTCCTGTCTCTGCAGTGCTGGGGACTCCAGTGATGGGTCTGCAGTGTGTGTTTAGGGGACAGGGCCAGACGGAAAGCGCCATTAAGAAGCTCTTGCCAGTAAAGCCCTGAGAAAGGAAACCAGAATCTCTGAAAATCAGGGGGGGGGGCGAACTCAGAGCAATCCATGTGCCTTGGCTAGACCTTGTGCCACCACCCCCCAGTCCCCCACCCCAAATCAAAAGGTATGACCAGGGGAACTGAGTTCTCCACCCCACCTCCCCTGCTGGGCCTGCCCCAGCCACCCGCCCACAAGACCCGTGATGTCACCAGGAATCACAGTTAGTCACCAAGGACCAGTAAATGGTAAACGGGGTCCGGATTAAAAAGCTTTCCATTACAGGCTGCTGCCGCCTCAGTCCCTGCCAAAGATGAAAAGACAATTTACTGTCCCCTGATGTCTCCCCAGTAGGGCACTGGGGGGAAATTCTTCCCCTTCTACAGGTGGGAAAAAGACACAGAGTGAGAGTCTGGAAAGGCTGTTTCCTGTTCGGCCGTATCATCTCCGGAAAGCTTGATCCGTGCTAGGCACCAGCTCCAAAGGGCTCTGTCTACATCACCTCCTTTTATCTCCCGGCAAGCCTATGACTCCATTCTTCCAGTCGGGAAACCGAGGGCCAGGGGTTAAGGGAACTCACCCAAAAACCGCGAAGCTGTAAAGAAGCAGAAGTAGGACCCAAGGCTGGCCCTGCCTCTGAAGCCTCAACATCACGCTGCCATTTCGACCTGCACAGCCACGGCCGACCAACCCTGTCGAATCTGGTTCTCTTTCCTCCTTCGCTGCTGGTGCGCAAATTCTGCCCCTCCCAGAGGTTGCTAAAATGAAGTGAGCTAAGGAACCTAAAACATTTAGTTTGGTGCCTGACAGAGCTTATTCTCGCCGGGCCTCATTTTTCTCCTCTGTAAATGGGATCTCATCGCTGCGGCTCTGCGGTGGGGAACCCAGCGGAAGCGTGGCCAGCGCTGAGTAGTTTGGAGCCAGACAGTCTAGTTTGACCCCCAGCTCCGCCAGCAATATCCGAAGCCTAGGGTAGATCCCAGAAGTGGGGTAATAGTACCAGTAATTGCTGCCGGGAGGAATGAATGAAATAATTCACATAAAGCACTTAGGGAAACAGATTAAACGCTAAATTAGGCACTGGTTACCAGGATGGTGATTGGCCTGTGCAGGCTGGGGAGGGCTGCTTGGAGCGAGAACAAGAAAGCTGCCCCGACCCCTCCGGAAACTCCTCGGCATTTCCAGCAGCTTCCAATGCCAGTGATAGCAAACTAGGGCACCTGGGTCCTGGTGCCACGCCTCTTAGACGCTCCCGCAGGCCTCCTGGAGATGGAGGAGGCATTTAAAAGAGCAGAGTGACCGCACGCAGGGCCCTCGGCCTGGTCTCCGCCCCCGCGCACACTCAAGAATAAGGAAGGCTCGAAGAAGGACCGAAAGGAAGGGACAGAGACACAAAGGCAGCCCAGAATAGATATGATGGAATCAGGAGATAGCGACGCGGCCCTAGGGATCAGCGAGCACCGAAAGCTCTCCTCCAAACATTCGACACCCCAGTGACCTTCCTTGCCTATCCCCACGAACAATCCCCCGGCTCCCCCCCCCCCCGCTACCCCACAGCCTGCTTTATTTTCCTCCTGGCACTTTCATTCCTCTCTGCCATTTGACGGCAAACTCCGCCCGGGCGGAGCCGCGTATCCCGGGCACGCAGGGTAGGCGCCTAACAACAACTGCTGAATAGTTGAACAAATACATGAATGCATCGGGAGAGAAGGCAAGAAAGAGGTCAGAGTGGTTCTACACCAAAAAGTTACTCTTAAAAAAAAAACAACCTTCTAAGTTTATAATTGCCCTGGAGCTCTCTTGATGATTTCCCCTGGTGAGCACCTGTGAGGAGCAGGTCCCCCGTTCACAGGGCGCACAGCCCCTGTCTTCCCGAGTGTGTTTTTGAGGCGCGTTAGCCTGCAGGTCGAATCTGAGTCTGAAGGACATCAGCCTCCCACGAACAGGAGGATCAGTGTGATGGGGAGCACCTCGTTTCCCGCAGTATTGCGTGAACGATTGTAAATCTAATGAGTGATGGGCGTCTTAGGAAAGAATTGTTTAAAATAAATTCTTTGGTAGGTTCTTGTGCCCTGAAGGCAACCACTGGAAAACAAGGCTCCCACTTATGTATTCCTTTCCTAAATACTGAATTAAAAACCCCGACTGCATTTGCAAAGGATCCACAATGCCTGCTGCCCCCAAGGTTTCCAGCGCAGGTTGACTATTTTCACTGCTCTGGTTATTTTTACAAGTGCTCGACTCCCTGTCCACTCCTTACCATCTCCAGAGAGAATGTTTTTAAATGGTAAGTATTCTTCTTTAACTTCCCAAAGCTTATTGTCAGTTAGGCTGTGAACACTACTGCCCAGGAGGGACGAGGTTCTTAGACGATCCCATCTTTGTCAGAGGATTATTGTCTGTAATTGCGGCACAGCAGCCCCAGCAAAGCCTTCAGGAGTGGCCTGGTTTCAAATCCATGCTCTGTTCCTATGAGGGTTTTCAGGAGGAAGCTAAGCTCTCAGTGCCTTCCCTCCTGGAGAATCAAAATGACCTCCCCTGGGCTCAGCTTTCCCAGCTGAACTCTCCCAGAAGAACCACCGGCTTCTCCAGCTCCTGCGGCCTGAACTACCTGCCACGAGAGTCAATGGAAGTGGCCTGAAAAATCCTTTCTTGAAACGTAAAACACTGCACAGTAGGGATCTTTCCTCCAAAAATATCTGAGTGCTCACTATGTGCCAGGCCCTGAGCTGAGAAGCCAGAGAGGGAGGACAGCGGAAAGCAGCCAACTCGGCTGGCAGCAGTGCCTTTAGCCCGCAATCCTAACCCAGCACCGGGGCGTGAGCCGGGGCTCACCGCAAGGCTTCGGGGAAGCTGCTCTTCACTCTGCGAGGGCAGCTGGGGCACAGGTCTCCTAAGGGCAGGCCCTCCATAGGACCACCAGCCCATACCTCTCCCAGGGGGCCCCACCCATTCTGCACAGGGTCTCTGTGTTCCGTGGGAGCTGGCTCTCTCCAGTCTGTCCAGTTTCCAGGTTGGACCGTCCACTCCCCCACCCCCACAAACCCCAAACAAAATGTTGGTTCAGAGCCATGTTTACAGCCCTTAGCTGGTCAGGTATTATGTGCATTTTCATGTGATCGAGCATGAGATGGTGGGACGCTTCTGTGGAGTTGGCTGGCAGCTGAACTGGCTGCCAGAGTGCCAAAAGAGCCCTAAACCCCGAGGCCAGAGAACTTGGCCCCACACACGCCTGGCTCTCTCGCTCAGGTTTTTTTCTCCCCCAGGACCTGCATGCAGCCGGGACAGGGAGAACTGGGCGCGGCTCTGGAGGGCTCCCCTGGCCCTCCTGCCTTCCGCTAGCTTCACACCTGCCTGTCGCCATGAACGCAGAGCCAGGCGAGCAAGTAGAAAGGAGGGTGGAGAGGAGACAGACAAGGACAAAGCAGAAGGATCCTGGGTCCTTAGTCACGAGTCCTTCCGACAGTGTTGGTTGTCAAAGAAGGAAAGACTCCGGGCTAGGCACTGCGGACCTGTCTTCCCAGAGGTCCCAAGGCCAGACAGTGCACCACAAAGTCCAATGTCACTTATCCATGCTCCAAGTGATAAGGCTCAGGGCGGCGGAACGGACTCTGGAGGGACTTTTAATCAAAACTCACGGGGAAGGTCGATTCTGAGAAAGCCTGAGACCTGTAAGTGGTCACCTTTAGAGCACCGAGGGATTTAAGCCAGGGGAGGTCTTCCCGTAAGCCCGCTTTTTCTCTCACCTGCCCTAGATCCTGGCGCGTCTCTTCTCTAGTCTTTCTCTGGAGTGTGTGTCTCTGGCTTACTTTCCCACAGTCCAGAGGGACCAAGGACACAGTGCTCAACTTCCCGGTAAAGAAAAGAGGGGCCAGTGTCCTCGGCCTCCTTGGGAAGCAGGCATCCCCAGAAGTTAGGGATTTCCGGAGGTCACCCGGGGCCAGGACCCGTGCAGCCCAAGCCCGGATGCGGGTCAATGCCAGAGGAATATGTGCGACACCTGCGCCACGAGGAATGTCAGTTCCATTGGCGCCCTTTGCAAAAACACAAGCAAACTCATGGTAAAGCAAGACAAACCCTCAGACCTGCGAATCCTTTGACGCTGTGGGGACAATTACGGGCCATTTCTAAGGTTATCTGAGCTGCTCAGCGACCTCTGACCCCAAGCAGCCCTGTATTCTCCCCTGGCTGCAGTCTCGCTGACCACGTGTAGCAAGGCGTGGACCGGAGGAAACGCGGTGGTCCTGATTTGGCACACGGGGCGCTCCCTGGCCAACCTGGCCCTGCCGGGCCCCTGGTGTGGAGGGCGGCCGCACCCGCGCGTGTGTGCTGGTAGGTGCGTAAAAATCCCCGCCGCACAGGTCGGCGGTACACAGAGGGAGGCCTTGGCGCGCACAAGGGGAGCCATTCAAAAATGTTAATAAGCTTATTAAAATAAGCGGCTGCCAAGCCCCTACCCTAGCCCTTGTTTTATAGCGTGCTGCCCACCCTTGCTTTCTGGTGGACCAGGGGAGAGAAAGCACTTGTGGCATTCGGGTTTTTTTTTTTTTTCTTCTCTTAACACGTTTTCCATCCAAGGACAAGGGACTCTCCGAAGCTCGGTGCCGCCACAGAGGTGGATTGCTTTCAAGTCTCCTCCCTCCCAAGCACAGTGGGCGGGGAAAGTCCTCTCAGAGGAAAAAAAGCTGGGCTTTCCAAAACAGCTGACCACCCAGAGGAGACAGAGGGGAGCCCAAAGATAACCTTGGGGAGGACTGGGGGGCAGCAACTTGGACGTAAATCCTTTTTAAAAATACCCCACCCCCAAAAAAGCCCTGCTCAGGAAGGGCATGGCTCATTATTTAAAGCAGAAAATGGCTTTCTCCTTTATCTCTACTACAAACCAGAGGTGGTGTGGGCCCCAAACATAGCCCAGGAGCCTTAAAAGCTGCCTCACAACTTTAAAAAAAAAAAAGACAGATATGCAGAGAAGAGCAGTTCATTGCCTAAGATTCATCAAGTCGGTGACAGAGTTGCCTCCTGCTTGAAAACTCCAGGCCTGAGGCAGAGTCACTCCATGGATCTATAAGGCCACTGAACCCCATCTGATCATTTCTACCTTGAAGTGTGCAGCATGGAGGCACTTCCCACCTTGGTGTATGAAGGGTTTCCAGGGCCCAACTCTCCTAAGCTCTGGGGCACACGCCCAAATGGTAGGGAGCGCTGCTCAGTGGGAGACCTGAGTGTGGTGACAGGAGGAGGCTGGGTCGAGGACGGAAAGCTCTCTCTAAAAAAACCCCCAAGGCTGCACGGTCCCTGCCCTGGATCCTCACACCAGAAGTTCAGGCTGCAATTGCAGAAACAGTGAGTGGAGGGAGACAGGCGCTCTCTGGAGACCGTGGGGCCCGTGCGGGGGACCACAAGTTCTCGACTGCGCAAGGCTCCAGTACCTCAACGGGGTCTGTGGGCGGGGGCAGCGGGGGAGAAAACCAGGGTGCATGTGGAAGAGGGAGTGGTTGAGAGCGTGGGCCCTAGGCCGGGGGAGCGTATCACTCCCGCGCACTCACGAAAGCGTGGAGGACACGTTTGAGCCCGAATGAGCTTACCTCGAAGGAGGCTCCAGGGAAGGTGATGCCCCAACTTCCGCAGCTATCGACTATTCCCTTGGAACTTGACCTCCCTACAGGAACAGGGAGGTGCTATTCGCAGGCTCGACGGACTCTGGTTCAGCTCCTCCTCTGCCAGAAGCCACACTTGTGACTCTCCCTGCTTGCCTTCGAGCCAAAAGACTGTAATAGTAACAGCGCTCCAGGCGGGCGGTGAGTGTTTGCCCCGTTCTCACATTCGGGAACTGCCCCTCAAAACGGACTTTTGTCGTTTCCATCATAGGAGGAACAACCGCATCTACACCCAACAGATTAGAAAGGAGTTCACTGCTTAATATAACCTGGACCCCCACCGGACCACCCTTGCTTGCAGAGCCCTGGGAATCCACCTTCTTTTATAAATGCTTTAATGATTTGAACAACCCAGTTTCTGTTGAATAACTTCTATGTGTAACTACAGAAAAAAAAAAAGCCCTTAATTTATTACATGATGTAACCATTTACAGTATAACGCACTTTCTTTTTTCAACCCTGCTTTGGCATTTCTTCATTTTTAAAACATATTTATCAGGAGAATCGAAAACTGGTGGAGGCCCAGCACCTCTACACCTGAGGTCCCTTCACTGAGCACACCACCGGGCTCTTGGAAACCTCTGCTGGAGGCAGGAGTTCAAGGAAGACCGTTTCATATCACACAACTCAGCACTGCCCAGAAGTTCAGCAGTAGCATCACCATGGTAACGATAACAGAAAGCCCATACCGGTTGTGCAGTGCTTAATGGTTCTGAAAGCACACCTCCACTTTGTGATCCAACCACCCAGAGCCAAACCTGGGGGAGGCCAGCCCTGACGGGTAATCCACCCTATGGTCTCCAGTCCTAGGGTTCTGAGCTGTGAGCACCCTGACTCGGCCTCCTAAGGGCCTGTGGCTTGCAGGCTAATAACATTGTGTCTTTGAGCTTCAGTCTCCCCATCTTCAAAATGGACAACGAGTCCCTCGGCTAAGGTGGCCATGGGGACTGGTGTGGGGCAGATGCAAAAAGCACTTTTTCACATGTAACGCCCCGCATAGATGGAGTTATCATTGTCGTTACTGTTGTCCTTAGGCATTCTTTGCCTGCTCCTCCCGGCCTCCCTCCAATTAGGAGTCTCTGTTCCTGCTTCCTTTGTGACTCAGGGCACGGCCTTCGCGGGTGCCCTTGGCCTCTGCAGTAGCCAGGCTCCGCCAGCAGGTGCGGCATCCTCCTCCGCCCATCTACAAAGCGCTTTCAAGCATCTGATGCGTCCTGCGGCCCACACACAGGTCGGTGCGGTTCCCAGTTAAGATTGCTAGCAGGAGGAAGTTGGTGACCTGCAAGGCTGAAGCCCCGTGGGCCTCAGCTGGGCTCGTTTGCCTCACTCCTCTCCTCACCCCAGCTGCTCCTCTACCAGTTTCTGGGGATTCGGGAAATGTCTAATTCTCCCTGGTGCTCAGGGTCTGTCGGTGTTGGCTTCCCTTGAGGCAGGAGTCATTCTGTAAAGCCAGGTGAACTCCGTGGACTCACGGGAGGTAGGGTTCTACCTTTTCCTGGTGAATCCCCAGGGAACGTGGGTAAAGTGTCAGCCCGGCTGAGACGGAGCTCTGGCGGCCAGTTAGGGAGTACGAGTCACAGGACCCGGCCCCGCAGGATGCCTGCAGGCCTTGGATGAGGTCTTGCCTAGCGTGTGGGATGCTAGCTGTGGTGCTACCATCCCTGCCAGTTTCCGCTTCCCCAGACGCCACTACTCCCCCGCCTCTCAGGCTGCCACTACACCTGTCAGAGGCTTTGGGGACATTGTATTTGAGTGCTCCTCAGACCTTCTTGAATGAAGTCAGATTCACTGTCACCCTCTCCCCCTGTGCTAGAGCGGCCTGGAAGGCATTTATTTTCAGAACAGAACCCATCCCCTCACTCCTTCAGCTTGGCCTAGCTTTTCTGAACTACTTTTGGGAGTCCGAGAGCCTCTCAAACCCCTGACTCGCTGGGAGTGAGACTCAGCTTGGGACCGCCAAGGCCAAGCTCCGGCCCAGGCTGGTGGGTCAGAAGGGAAGGTTGAGTTACACACACACACACACACAAGCACGCACACACCAGTGACACGTAGTAGCCAGTGGATCCCAAATTTGCAGCCCAGAATGAGATTTGTGGGCTGAACCTTGAACCCTGGGGCCGATTACAGTAGGGTCGCAGCTCCATCCCCTTTCCCCAATCATTCCTCCTGCCTTAGTTTACCCATCTCTGTATGTGGGTCCTCAATGGTCCCCCAAGCCAGCTCTGAGATTCGCTAAGCGCGGAAAGGGACAGAGAAAGATGAAGCGTTCAGAAGCCCACTGGGCTCAGGTGGCAGAGGGTCCCATGAGCACAGGCTGGGAGGAGGCCAGGTACTCAGCGAAGCGGGTGGTGCAGGGATCCCCCGGTGCAGGGTGCAGGACCAACTGCTTCTCATCTTCTAAAAATGGGCTCGGACGTGAGTGCAGAAAGAAAAGGAAATGAAAATAGTTATACGGCAAATTTCCAACGGGAGCCACGTCTGCGGTGTGGGGCCCAGTAAAGACACCAGTCTTGGATCGAGAAATGCAGTGGCAAATCCTGGAGGCCCGGATGCACCCAGGGGCTGCCTCAGGCTCCCGACTTAGATCTCACAGCGTTCGCGCCAACGCCAGCCACGGGGCGGTTCAGAGCGAAACTGCAACGATTCGGGTCAGATTGAATTCGTTTGAGTCATTTTCCCCAGGTTTTTCGAGTCAACCCAGCAGAATTGGCCTAGGCGGGGAGCCAGAGAGGGTGCGAAAGAGGTAGGGGCACCGGCCGGCCAACTGGGAAGAAATTGCCCAGTTCTCCTGACTTCAAATCTAAAGGGTGGAGCACAAACTACCCTTTTAGGACGAAGCCACAACCAACCGCCATTTTCAGAAGGGGAAAAGAATCAAACCCCACCCCCCCCACAAAAAAAAATCAATAGTGGCGACCTCTGGAGAAAAGGGAAGAGAGTCTAGCGTTATCGGAAATGTTCTTTCTACCAAAGGAAAAAAAAAAAGCATTCATGCGTAGGAAATAAAAATAGAAGTCTTAAACATGTTACAAAGAAACAGAATGATTGCAGGAGCCACTGGAAAGGTAGCTGGAGTTGGGGATGAGATGCGCACTTCCCCAGGGCCTTTCCTTTACCTTCGCCTTTCTCTGTTTCCAGAAGCGGGCATCGTTTCTCAAAGACTAGTGGAGACTCTTCCTCCTGCCCAGCCCGACGTGTTGCAGAGGCCCAGCCGAGGCCTTCGGGGCACCAAGGCGGGGGTTGGGGCGGGGGGCGGTTTGCGCCGCGAGGCCTCGTGAGGTCGCGGGCGGAGTGGGAGGGCGGTCGGCCCTTCCGCTCCCGGAGAAATTGAAAGTAGCCCAGGCCCAGTTTCGGCAATTCCCAGCTGGGGCCGCGCACCGGGCTTTGGCGCCTGCCCTGCGGCGTTAACGCTTCCTTGCTCTCCCGGGCCAGGGTGAGCAAAGGGTAGCGGTGGGCATTTTGCTCCGCTGGATCCGTGGCATTCTGGGGACTCTGGGAACACGCGGGACGTGTTCATCTGTAGAACGGGGTAACAACTACCCCTCGCCCTGCCCATTCTCTGCTCCAACCTTGGGTTTCTGTGCGGATCAAATGACGCCGGGCCCTTGAGGAGTGGAAGTGCCATTTGCACACGGCAGAGGTCAAAGCACAGGTGACCCTCCCCCGGAGACACTCTATTATCGCCTCCTTCACCCCCTAATCGTTTCAGAATCTTAGCGAAAGTTTTTGCTGGCCTATTCTGGAAACAAAATAAAACCGGAATCACCTCAGAGAAACGCTGGGAAGATGGAAAGCAGAGAGGGTGTGGGCAGGTGGAGGGGTCAGCAGGTTAGGATGAGAGAAGGAAATTGGCTGCGGGTTTGAAGATGGATCGTTCCTGGACTCTGAAACCAATGCCAATGAGAGAAAGGGGACCTAGGGATCCACTCGCGATCCGGTGGGATTCGTCTTTGGCTCTTGCAAAGTCTGGGAAATCGCGATTCCCTGAGCTGAACAGGTTTTCACCTTTCCTGCAGGGTGAGCAGCCAGGCGGCTCCCGCAGGAGGGGCGGGCTTCTGGGGCCAGGACTGAAAAGAAGTTGGGAAATTGACCCCCAGATATTTCCATGTTACTGGCTTCCCCAAAGCCAGGTGGAGAGAGTCTCAGAGAAAACAAGGCGTCCAGGGAATCATGTTAAACTAAAAGTTTATAAATTAAAGGGAAAAATACAGCGAATAGAGCTTCCAAACTTCACAAATCTTTTTAAAGTTAATAGTCTAGTTGAGTGCACAGTGCCCTTAAGGAGGCGAAAAGCGGCGAGGTGGACAAGAGGTTGACAGGATCACCAGTCTTAGGGGCAGGGACAGGGATGGGAGAGTCCAGGGTCAGGATGCAGGAGTGGCAGAGAGTGGACAGGAGAGACAAAGGGGCCGGCGGCGGACCTGCGGAGGACCCCGGGAAAGGCTGGTCAGGGATATTCACATTGAATACAAAAATAACCGTCATTTGAATACAAACAACTTAAAAGTGCTACAAGTTTTAACCTCCTTTTAAAAAAATAAAAAGAAATAAAAAATTTCTGCCAAGGGCTGCCGGGGGTGGGATTTGCACTCTCCTTGTTTGGGGGCTTCAGGAGCTTCCCAGTTTCTTTCGGCCCTGGACCTCAAAGAGGAAAGATGCCGGGGGGCGCCGGGGGTGGGGGTGCCCGGTGCTCCGAGGCTTCCTTTCTTACATTCAGCATCCAGTAGGGCACCCTCACCCGAGCTCTGACACCCGGCAGGGGTAGGACAGAGGGCCAGAAAACTAAGCTCTTCACGGTTCAAACCAACTCCTGGCCTGGGGGTCCTAGAGGCTGCCAGGGTTTCTCGCCCCTTTGTTACAAATGCAATTTCCAAAAATAATAGATATGTAGATACACATAGATTGGTAGCATGGATACCATGAACTAGTGTGGCCTAGCGCACGAAGCTCCCGGCAGGCCTGAAATTCAGGGGATTCAGGCTATGTGGTCTCCAGGAGTTCTCTCCACTCTGGGGAAACGCCATCCCCAGGCAGATACAATCCAAATCCAACGCTGTCGTGATAATAAATAATGTCTAAGGGCTTCCAGGCAGGTGGGGGGGGGGAGGGCGTGGGGGAGCAGGGCCCCTGGGCCACAGGGTGCCTTTGTTTAAATTGGAAAAAGGCGCCACCCTCCGGGCAGACTCAGTCCTGTCGCCAGGGCGCTCGTCCCGGATAGCAGGGCCAGGGCTGGATTTCATCCTCCACTTGACCTCTCGGCTGGGCGCCCCTGTACAAAGCACAGCCTGCACAGCCGTCAACGGCCGTCCGGAGCTGGGAAGCCGGGATCACTCTCTGCCTCGCCCCAGGTCGGCTCACTGCGTGCCCGCGGCGGCCGCGCACGTAGAGAGTGCCCAACCGGGGAGGCAGTAGTAAGGATAATAGTAGGAGGGCTGCAGTGGCAGCAGCGAGGGTGGCCGCAGCGAGGGTGGTCTCAGCACCTCCCCGGGCAGGTACTGTCTCTGGTCGTCGCGCACCAGCACCTTCACCGCCACCTTCTTGGCGGCGGGCGCGGAGGCCAGTAGGTCGGCGGCCATCTGCCGGCGCTTGGTCTTGTAGCGACGGTTCTGGAACCAGATCTTCACCTGCGTCTCGGTGAGCTTCAGCGACGCGGCCAGGTCGGCGCGCTCGGGCCCCGACAAGTAGCGCTGGTGGTTGAAACGGCGCTCCAGCTCGAAGACCTGCGCGTGGGAGAAGGCGGCCCGCGAGCGCTTCTTACGTGGCTTGGGCGCCACGGGCTCCTCCTCCTCCGCGCCGCCCGCCGGGCCAGCGCCACCGCTGCCGCAGCCGCCGCCGCCCGCGCCCGGGCACAGCGCCGGCACGCGTGCGCCATCGGGACCAACGCCGTCGTCCTCTGCCCTCGGGCTGCGGTCGCCTGCGGACCCCAGAGGAAACAGAAACCAGAGACCCTCAGCACCGCGGAGGAGTGAGGTCAGGCCTCAACTGCCAGGGTGGGGGGTGGGGAATGGAAATGTCTTGATCTCACCCGAGCCGTGGGGAGGGCCTAGACCCCGGGGTTCCCGGGTGCAAGTCTCAGAACCCTGCCCCAATCACTCCCCGCATCTAGGCCTGTCGGGTGCAGTCAACCGTCTCGGCCAGGGTATGGCCGCTGTGCGGCCCAGACCCAGCTGTCTCCCGTGTGCGGGCCGCAGGCTCCCCACAGTAACGTGGGGGCACGGAGCCTGATTATCCTCCAAAGCCTTCTCGGCTCTAGGGTTCTCGATTGCGTTTCTCTCTCCTTTGAGTTCATCCGCCTCTCCACACTCACTCTCAGGCATACTTGTCCTCTCAGGACACATGCCTCAGCTGCACTAAAGGGAAAGTAGGGGGACAGATCCTGGGGACAGAGGTATTCAGGGTCTTCCGCCTCCTCCCAACCACCCGGGATTGCTGCGAGGAATGTGGCAATGGGCTGCCCCAAAGCCTTGGGTGGAATTCTCCCTCTCTTTTCGCAAGGATAGTAGGCGAGGTTTGGGGATTGGGGTTGACAAGGGCAGGGTATCTCTGCCTAGAGTTCTTGGATCCAAATTTGACGCCGGCTCCTCGGCCATCGCCTCACTCTCTCCACAGCACGCTAGCAGAGAGGTCCAGCCCTCTGGCCTCTGGCAGACACCATTTGCTTGGGGCCGAGAGAGGCCTACTACAGCAGCGCCCTCCCGACCCGGGCAGGCAACGGGGTCTTTCCGACCGAATGATTTGCCAGCCCGTGGCTGAGGAGGTCCCTCTCTCTGCTGTGCCAGAGATGACTTAAATCAGCCCCTCTGCCTTCGGCCGGCTGCTGGCTTTCCCTCCAGCTCGTGGGTCCTCAGCCCAAAACAGCTTTGCAGGCCCCGGGGTCTGGGAAAGCTAAACAAGCCCTCCTCCCAAAGCCTGGACTCCGCAGATCCTCGGCCTCCGGCCCACTGCGAAGTGTCCCGCGCTACCTGCCCTTAAGCTGCGGAGCCTGGCCCTGGGACCTCCGGTCCGGGGCGTCTCTACTCTTTGGGCGAGGGCCCGGGTGCTGGCTGCTCTAGGTCTTTGGGCCCCTCGCTCTCCCTCCTTAACTGATATGGGGTAGGGTGGTGGAGAGAGACACGTCCAGCTGAAGGCATTGGCGATGGACTCAAATCCAGGGTACAGTGTGGTTCCCTTCCCAGCCCGTCTGGAGGACGTCTCAGGCCTCGTCCCATGACGCAGGACTCTGAGGATTCTGGACTTTTCTCGGGCTCAGTTACCGGAGGGTCAGAGTAGCCCGCGCCAGAGCGCAGAGCTTCGGGACTGGGTCAGCCTCTGGGCCCCAGAGTGCAGGCTGCTCACGGTAGGCCCACCTCACTCCACGAGGTTGACCTCCTTGCCCAGTCCCTCAGCCCGGCCCCCTTCCCCGGGAAATCTCAGCGAACCTGAGACGCTGGCGGACATCTCGCTGTCGCTCCGGCCCGCGGCTTCCTCCTCCAGGTCTTTGGCGGCTGGCAGCTCGCAGACCGGCTGCACGAGGCCCAGGGTCCCTCCCGCACGGCTGGACCGACTGGCCCTCGGCTCGTCCGCGCAGCGCCGCGTGCCCTCGTTGTCCTCGCTCAGCGCCGAGTCCGAGTCCCAGCCACCCGGGCTCTCCGCGGTCCGCCCCGCAACCGTTCTGGTCCCGGCAGGCGACGCCAGCAGAGAGTCCTCGGCGCCTCCCAGCGCGCCCGCGTCTGTCTCCCCAAAGAGCCGCCAGCAGCAGACAGCGGGCGCCCCAGACACTGCTACCGGTGTGCCACCGGGTACCGGGCGCCCCTCCTGCATGGGCAGCCCCCCGCGCTCCTCTTTCTTGTTGAGGATCGCCTGGATGGAGAAGGGCGTCAAGGTGTTGGCACCGCGCACAGCCATCTGCGCCGCAGGCCGGAGCGGCTGGCTGGCCGGGAGGCTGGGGCGCGGGGCAGCTCCGAGCTGGACGGAGCGCGCGGGCCGCCGCAGCTCGAATAAGCCCCGCGCGCGAGGCCCCTGCAGCCCACTCCTGCGCAATCCAGTAGCCCCCGCCCTGCTCTGGCTGGGATCAGCGCCGACCCTCACCCCTACTTCCGAGGTTCACCCCGCCCGGAGACCCCCTCCCTCCCAGTCCAGCGCCAGACGCCCTCCTTTCGCAGCTCAGCTGAATTATCTCATCGCCCGGCGCCCTGAGGGGCGGCCCGGGGTCGGCCCCTCGGAGGATATAGGGGGAGGATCCGCGGAGGCCCCTCCGTGGCAGCAGTTGCCTCTTAAGCGTCTCCGGAGCGCACGACCAGAGTCACTTTTTCTTTGCGCCTCTGTCTCTTCCTCGCCTGCAGGATTTCGCTCCCGGTTCGTCCTATCCCTTCCCTGCTAGACCCGCTCTTCCGGAGCCCAGCCCCGGCGGCGGCAGCCGCTGGATTCCGAGAGGCGCGGGGCACCTTTTTACCCCCTGCCTTGGTTTTATCTGTTTCTTCTCTCTTTCCTTCCCCAGCGTTCCAGCGTACCCCCCTCCCGCTCGGGTGTCATTCCTCACCGCTGATTGACAACCTCAGGCCACGCCCCTTCACTAGGCTGTCCCGGGCCCTCCGGGTCGCCCATTGGCTGGCTCCAGCTGGGCGACGTTCACTTTAACAGACAAAACTGGGCACGTTGCGCGGAGAAAGTCAGGGTCTGACTTAACCCCTTTCCTCCCAAGTCTGGTCCACGAGGCATCCCCCAGCAGCAAGGAGGCCCCAGGCACACTGCCCTAGAAACCACTGTTCTAAACCTTTGCGGATGTATTCACCTATTCCCGCGCTTTTATGGAACACCAAGTTTAGTTGACTCCAAGTCTGGGGAAAAATCCAAGATAACACAGTTCCGTAAATCGCGCGTGTATTTTCTGTTCTCTGAAAAAGTTCATAGATACCAAGAACAAAATGCTTCTTTCGCCCTCTTAGAGTTTCGCGGCTTCTCATTGCTAATTCTTTTCGCTAAAACAATCACTTAATTAAAATCACTCTATTATTTTTCTCTGCTTGTCGTATTGTATTTGATTCGATTTCTGTAGAGGAACTGAAAAAACGATGGCACAGTTAGAATTAAAGTTTGGCGAGAAATTGGAAGGCATCTTTAGGAGAGTTTCTGGACATTGCGTGATTATTCCTTGTCAATACTGAACGTAATTGGAGTTAGTTAAATTTTACACCAGGAAGAAAAAAGAAAAAACCCTTTCAATTTGTTCTTTAAATATTCTGTTACTTGTGATTCGAATAAGATTAGAAGATATGTGTTTGTTTAAAAGAATCTCTAGGAATTACCATAATAATGATACTCAGCTGACAGTAAATGCTTTTTAAAAAGTAAGTAGCACATTGTTTTCCGTAAAAGAAGGAACCAAGCTAAGAAACACAAATATTGTGGGTATATCAAAACATTTGTTACTTATTTATGTTGTTTATTTTAAAATAAAATTGCCCCAGTACCATACTTTACTGTCTTCCATAAATTTTACCAGAGGTTTAACTTAACACCAAATACACAACTTGAACCATTAAGTAAGTTTAAAGAACTGTGATTTTAATTTAGTAAATTGTGGAGACTGGTGTTTTTGGTGTCACTAAAATAAATAACATTTCCCCTTGTTGCTTTCTTTTTGGTGGTTCTTGTTCTATACCGCAGGATGGAATACACCCACTATTCACAGTTTTCAGGCTTAGCGGGGGGAATTTGCAGCATCTCTACTTTCCAGCATTCCAGCTACATGGTGCTTTTTTTCGTCCCAAACACACTACAGTGCAGATTCTGTAGTGTGTTTTGGGTGTGTGTGTGGGGGGGGGCTCACCCTTGAAGAGGTCATTGCCCTTTATAACTCCTTACGATGACATTCGGTTTTTAGAGAAACATGTTTAAATTTGGTGTCAGTATCCGGCAAGTGTAAGGAACCTGGCGCTCTTCAGGCCAGGAGGGGAACAGAACAGGTTTCAAAAGAAAACGTGTCTTTCCTTCCTCACTCTGACCTTTATTTATTCTCTAAATCACCCCTTCCCTCCCATCTTAAGTAATTTGTTATTCCCTGGGGTCAAGTTGAGGAGGAGGTTGACCCAGGTCTCCCAGAAGGTGAGAGATGGGCAGGTGTGAACTGTGTGTGGCGGACAGCTACCCCCTTGTGGGGTTAGGAATTGGTGTGGACACATCACCGTGTGAGTCCGGACACACAGGCAGTCAGAGATATTTGAGGACTGAATAACTGAATATTAGAGTAAGTTTGGGGGTTATCCAAAGACTTACTTAGTTGACCCATGTTTTAAAGACCCCAAATCAAAGTAGGTTATACCCCTGACACGGGCTCGGGCAGACGTGTTCAGGGCATGGGAAGCTGTGTTTCGGGAATTCTGTGTGCACCTAGTGTGACAGAGTGGCGGCATTCCGTGGCTTCAGGGGTCGCCCATCGCGGGAGGGTCGTGTCATCTCCGGCTACTGCAGCGGTCAGCCCATCTTTAGGTCTGGTGAATGGCTGCAGGCAGGGCCGGGAGTTGGGTGTTGGAGAAGTGTAAACACAAGGGTCTGGAAGCTGCTCCTAATAAGGGCTTGGGTGGGGACGAAAAGGCTTTGCGGGACGGTGAGCCAACGTGGTCGGATGCACAGAGACTTCCCCGGGTACGCGCAGAGTGAAGGCCGGCGAGGGGGTGTGTGTGGCGAGGGCTCAGCAGGTCAGCGCGTAAGGCAGAGCCGGAGATCGACCGGGACAGGGAGGCGTCCGCGCACTGGCGCGAGCGGACCCGGCTTCCAGCCACCGAGGGCGATTTGCTCCCGCGTGGCTGCGAGCTCCTGGAACCCGGGGCTGCCGGACCGCGCCCGAAGTTCGGTCGGCGCCGCGCTCCGGGCCTGCGCCGGCCCCGGGAATCGCCCGACAGAGCCGAGGAGCCCGGCCAGCCCGCCAGTCTTCGAGGAGTACCGGCTAGCTCCGCGCGGTGCCTTCCTCCTCGGCCCCTCGGCCGGCTCTTTCCTGGTTTTCTCCCCTTCCTATCTTCTTCCCTCCCCGCCGTCTCCTTTTCCTCCTCCGTAGTTTGGTGCCTGCGCGCCCCCTACGTGCCCCCGGAACAGCCCGGGTCCGAGGTGCTGCTGGGCGGTGAGGCTTTCCCGGGCCGCTGGCGTAGCGTGGCATGGAGTGGGAGAGACGCCCACCAGAAAGTTGCCGCCGCGCCCCGCGCCCCTACCGCCCTTCACCTGCACCCTCGACCTGTGTCCTCCACTGTCCTTGGTCTTCCGGGGAGGAGTTGCCATCTGTGCTCCGGGTGGCCCGAGGGCGCGCAGCAGAGGCTGCTGCTCTACTATGGGAGGCCACGCGAGACTTGTTTCAGACGCTGATGACCTGACTGAGGACATTTGCCTTTTCTGGGCCACAGTTTGCGTCCTTTAAAACGAGGGCTTGTACCGGGTGACCTCCGAGGCCGCTGCTAGACTGGGCGAGCTGGTGGGCAGGCCGGAGACTTCGGTGCAGGCTCTTGGGAGCCGGGTCCAGGCAGAGGCCGCACGGGGGACTGCCCCGCCTTTCCCCATGAGCGGGCTGCCGAGGGCGCCCCAAGCATCCCGAGTGCCAGCTCCTGAGTTCCTAAGTCATCCGTTTCCAGGCGCCAGGGTTTTGTCATGCACATGGTCCAGGTGTATCGGACTGCACAGAGAAGCTTGACTCTGAACCAAGGTAGCTTTATATTTAAAGAATTGCTGTTCACCAGCAAAGTTCCATAAGCCGCAACCGATTGTTTTACTTAATCTACATAACCTTGAGGGTGTGGCGAGGAGGAAACATCATTACCCCCACTTTACAGAGGAGGAAACTGAGTCACAGAGTTTAAAAGACTTGGCCATCAGTAAGTGGTTAGATCAGGATTCAAACCTGACTTTGTCTAATGTCAATCCTGTTGGGTTTTCTACTGTAACCGGTTTGTCTCATAAACCTTCACGTTTATTATTCTCATTAAATGTTTCTCCTCGTCTACCTGGCCCATTTCAATGGGCTCATTCATTAGAAAAGGAGCCCGGAACTTAAGGAAATCAAAGAAGGAATTCAGGCAGACAAATCTAAGGATTTTTCAGTTTCGTGCATTTGAAAACAAAGGACGCCAAGGCCTACGGATCTGAGCCTAAAGCTTGTTATGTGGAAAGAAAGGAACACCATTATTACAATCAATACACTAAACCGAGCGTAAAGGGAGACAGCCAGGTGATGGAAGTTCTTGGGCTCAGAAATATGGAGACCTGGGCTTTGCTCGAGGCTCTGAGATGCAGCGATACGACCTCACGGAAGACACGTTCTCTTCGGATCTTTAGTTTCCTTACCTGTGAAAAGCCAGGGCTGGAGATCACGTCCCAGGCTTATAAACTAAGGTATGGTCTGGCGAGCCTGCCTGGGTACAGTGGAGGACGATCGCCACCTAGTGGGCACCCCTGTAGCATGTGTGGCGTACCGATCTAGCGAGGCACCGAAAAGAAAACGTAAGGTTTCACAAAACGGAATGTTTTTGCTGTTAGTGTTATGCCGCCACAGTCTCACATTATGAGAGACCTAATAGCGGAGGTGTTCCTTTTAAGAGACTCATGCAGAGGCAGTCCGGATCCCCACTGAAGACTCACCTCGCTTAAGGGCAGGAGGGAATATTGGGGCTGGGCGGGGATAGGTAAGGGATCCGTTCTAGAACCTATGGGGCCATAAGGCCCAGAGACCTCCTGACCTATCACACCCTTGATTCCTCTGCGCTGGCTCCTCGGGCTGCCTGTTGTGAGTATGTGACCCAGGCTCCCGCTGGGTGTGGATTTCCCGCAGATGCAGCATGTATGCTTATTGGAGTCATAGGAAGGTTTTTCATGAGACAAACTGGGGTGTTTCACCTTAAACATCAGAAAGTTCGGGCATTACCAACAAGCCTGTCTTGTCCCTCGGGTTTTATTTTCTCATTTGCGTTGTCTATTAGACATTGGGTGGGTGATGGTGTTCCTTTCTTTCTTTTTCTTTTCTTTTCTTTTCTTTTCTTTTCTTTTCTTTTCTTTTCTTTTCTTTTCTTTTCTTTTCTTTTCTTTTCTTTCTTTCTTTCTTTCTTTCCTTCTTTCTTTCTTCCCTTTCTTTCTTTCTTTCTTTCTTCCTTTTCTTTCTTTCTTTCTTTCTTTCTTTCTTTCTTTCTTTCTTTCTTTCTTTCTTTCTTTCAGAAGAGGCGCAGGTTTAAGGGGATAAACAAGAAGATATTATGTGCAGTTGCTTGTATTGAGTTTTGCCTGTAAAATTCAAAGAAAGCTTTCTGAATTTACCACCTTTCTGAGTCTAAGTAACTATCCTGGGAGCTCTTCAGGCACTATGCCAGGTACTCCTTCCAAAATTCCCCAACTAATTCCCCCGTCTCTAATCTATTCCTTTCATTCATTTAATATCCAACAGATTTTTCTTTAAGGCCTACTATGTCTCAGGTGTTGGTCTAGGCTCTGGGGTTCGAGGCCCCCTAAGGGACAAAACATCAGCTGGTGTAAGTGCTATGAAAAAAATGGAAGCAGAGCAGCGGGGCAGAGGCGATTTGGGGCTACTTTAGATGGAGTGAGATTCAAAGCAGGAAGAATACAGAGGAAGAGATTTTCAGACAGAGGGAAAAACTAGTGCAAAGGGCACACAGTGGGAACAATTACAGTTACTCAAGGACCCCAAGTACTCAGGGCACTGGTGGAGGAGGGGCAGAGCCGCAAGAATCGGGGTCCACGAGGCAACCGGAGGCCAGACAGCGCAGGGCTCTATAAGCTGCAGCAAAGAGCGTGGACTTTCTTCTAAGTTTGATGAGAAACCACAGGAAGATTTTAAGCCAAGAGTTAACTGAACATGATTTACATCTGAAAAAGATTACCCTGGCTGTTGCACAACCTAGGGATTGTGGGGGTGATGAAAAGAGAATTATGGAAATCTGTTGGAAGCTGCGAGCCAGAGACAGTGGGGGCTTCTATTAGGTGGCACTGGAGATGGAGGGAATGGACAGGCGTGGCACTGGTTTGGGTAGAATTTATCCTTTATTTTTTTAGTTGTGGTAAACTACACATGACATAAAATGTACCCCTTGAAACATTTGAGGATGCTCTTCAGTGGCACTGAGCACATTCGCACTGTTGTGAAACCATCATCACCATCCGTCATGAGAACTTCCCTTGCCAAACTGAAGCTCACCCAACCACCCATGAAGTGATAACACTCGCTGGTGTAGGGGCGTGCGTATTTGGGATATCAGCTGGAAAGAGGAGTGGGCATAGATTTGGGCAGTTAGTCAAGATTTCAGAGGCGGTCAGGGACGCCCGGGTCGAGGGGGGCGGGGATGGGGTGGCTGCCGATTACTGGAGCTGCTCCTCGGCCTTATTCTCTGCAGGTCCTAACACGGCCAAGTGAATCCAGGTTGCTCCTCTGAACGTCTCCCTGCCAAAGCCCTTGACTCCTGTGTCTCCCACCTACATGCTGCCTGCCCTGTTCCTCATTGCAGGTGTCCCACTGACCCACATGTCCTGGCAAAGGACACAGAGACAAGAAAACGTGCTGTTTTTAAAGGAGACTGTTCTCCACCGCCAGGCTCAGCTCACGTGTCCTTTTAGTTCTCTGTCTTCCTGGGACTCTCCCGCCCTGTGACTTTTTCCTTCGGGAATCCAGGGAACCCAGGGTTTTATCGGCCCACATGCCCAGCTTGACCTCTTTGTCTTTAATTAAACCAACTAACCAGGGCAACTTGCCACCTGGCAACTTGATGCTAAAGATGCCTAATTCGAGAGCGAGGCTGTCTTAGAATGGCGTCCCCTAAATTACAATCACCCCAGACCCCGTCGCACAGGTCGCCCTCTCTGTGTAGCCACCTAGATCACTATTTACTTAATGCCTTTATGTAGATGATTACTGTTGGAGCTTAAAAAAACCACACTTTAAAGGAATATCGTATAAAATACATAAAGATCATGTAAGTGTATTTATATAGAAATATGTAAATAATACCACATATAATCTTACCATATATTGTATATATATAATGCCAATGAAGCAGTGTTAGTAAACTAGCTGAACGTAGGGGACTCTGCAGTCCTGGGCCTGAAGTTGGCTTTCTGCTGTAGAGATAGATGCACAAGGGCCAGAGAGATGTCACAGAGCACTAGCACCAGCCTGGGACTCCCTGACACAATCCGAAAGACTGGAAAAGGGATGACCCAATAGAAATGCGCACGTAAGTTCACTGAAAGACATATGAGATCTCTCTGGAAAAAGTCCAGCCATCGTTAACATAACGAGAACAGTTTGCCGATAGTGATGTAACCTGGCAGGCAAGGAGAGTGGACTGGAATGCACATGTGTGAACAATGATGACTTCACTGTACTAGTCAGTGGGGGCGGTAGACGCTGTAGAGTGAGCATGTGCACTGTGTGGCTGTCACACTCAAAATGACTGAGCAAGTAGAGCAATGAATCTGCATCAGATTTTGCGTTAAGCTTGAATGTTCCTCCATGGAAACTATTCGGATGACTCAGAAGGCTGCAGCTATAGGCGACTGGTGATTGGCAGCTTCGTCACAACAATGCACCTGCACATACGTCACGTCTCGTGCAGAGGTTTCTGGTGAAACATCAAGTCACCCAGGGGACTCAGCCCCGCTACAGCCCGGATTTAGTGTCCTGTGACTTCTGGCTTTTCCCAAAACTAAAATCACCTTTGAAAGGGAACAGATTTCAGAATGCTGATGAGATTCAGGAAAATACAACGGGGCAGCTGATGGTGCTTGGGAGAACTGTGTGAGTTTCCAAGGTGCCTACTTTGAAGGGGACTGAGGCGTCATTTTGTCCTGTGTACAATGTTTCTTGTATCTGTATCTTCTTCAGTAAATGCTTCTATTTTTCATATTACATGGTCGAATAACTTCTGGATAGACCTCGTATGCCAGAATGTTCATTGCCTCATTTTCTAGTTTCCAAAACCTGGAACCTACCCAAATGCTCATTAAGAGTAGAATGGACAGTGCTGGCCAGGTACTTCAGTTGGGGAGAGTGTCGTCCCATTACACCAAGGTGGTGGGTTCGATCCCTGATCAGGGCACATGCAAGAATCAACCAATGAGCGCATAAATGAGTGAAACGATAAATCGGTATTTCTTTCTCTCCCTTCCTCTCTCTCTCTAAAATCAATATGCAAACATTAAAAAGTCACCCATTAAAGTAGAATGGATAAGTCATTTATGATCTATTCACGGAGTGGGATACTACTTACTATATAACAACAAGAGTGAACTATCTACAGCTACGTGCAGCCGTATGGACAGAGCCCATAAACAGCGCTTTACATGACTCACCATGTTCTCCTCTGCCTGGAGCGGGCCCGGCCTGTGGAACACTCTCGGCAAATATGTATTGAATGGATGGCCTCACTTTATCCTCCCACGCCCTCTAAGATCAGTGGGACAGGTGCCGGAATTTCTATTTACAGACGAGACACCTGAGACACAGAAAGGCCAACTGATTTATCCCGGGTCGTGTGGAATGTGACCACTACGTTGGGATGTCTGTCTCAGCTCGCTCTGTAAACCGTGCTCGCTCGCCACCATCCTCAGGTACAAAGCTATTCCCTTTCAGCACAAATAACATATTTCAGTTTCTTTTGTTGTTGTTAAATCATTTTCTGAGGCCTAGCTCGGAGATGTTTATTTCCATTCTGGGATATTTTGGACTGGGTTCTGAAAGGGAAGGGCCAGAAGGCTTGCAGAGAAAGGGGCTCGGGGGTGGGCTGGGGCCGGAGAGAAGCGTCCTGGGGAGATTTATGTCCAGGAATTGCAGCGAACTGTCATTCTGCTTGAGTAAGTGTGGCTAGAAACAGGAAGGGGAAAACAGGATATCATGGTAGCTCTCAGGCTTAATGAAATGTCAAGTGAACAGATGGGCCTGGGCTGTCCTGGGAACTGTCAAGGGAAGAAGCTTGAGGAGGCTTCGGAGGAATCTCGACACAAATGCAGGTGAACTGGGGCTGGGACATATGCTTCCTTTCGATTGAAAAAGGATTCTTAGTGAAGTATGAAAAGGAAAAACAAAGGCCCCCTCTGTCCAAGCCATCTTTCTAGATCAATCTATACTCAGGTCAGAAGGAAGCAGGGGTTCGGGGGGTGGAGGGTGGACACAGTAAGACATGGATTTCACTTAAGGGCTAGGATTACTTTTTAATTTTAAGAATCCAAAATGGCCAGTTATATCCTTTTAAACTCCAAGAATGTTTACTGGGGAAAGAATCTTTTTGAAGGATCAGAAGACCCCAAGATGACAGGGATGAAGTTAACAGCAGTGTTTGAAGGTAAACAGAGACACATGAGTCACAAATAGGGAAAGGCAAGCTCTTGGGGAATAGGTCCTTTTGGTTGAAAAAAACCCCCAAAACGTGAGTTTGACTATTTCAAGGAAGAGTTGCTGAAGACCGACAAATTGGTTTCTGCAAATGAAACCCAACTCTGAGCTTTGATGATAAACTCATTTTGAACAGATGACATTTAAAGAAAAAGCATGGACCAGATTCCGCACGTGGTCACAGGGAACCACATTTTTTAGAGGCTCACTGAGAGGATGGTCCTTCGGGAGCTGTGAATTGAGTGAATGAGGACACATGACTCCTGCAGAGGATTTGAAACATGTCTGTGGGGCTTTTATGTTGGAAAGCATGGTATCCTAGGCATTCGTCAAGGCCTGACTGCCGCACACCACTCAGATGTTAGAAGAACCACACACTCGAGTTGCCTACTCTTAAGTGCACCGCTTGGCTTACGTAGTAATAAGGGAAATCTGCAACCGCAGTTAATCTTGTAGGGAAATCTAAGTGTGTATAGAAGGGCAAGATGGGTGGATGTGGGTGGGCAGAGGTGCGGGTTGTGCCGATAACTCAGCTATTGTCTCTCCGCTCCATCTAGACACCTCTATTCTGCTTTGTGGTGCCGGGCCCCGACCTTGCAAACACCATTTCTCCTTTGCCAGCTGCCTCTCCCGCTTCTGTCAAGTGGGGGTACTAAAACGAGACCAGAGGGCTCAAGCTTTTCTTGGGTCACCGTTCCTTCCGTCAGCATCCCCCAGTTATGATGGCTCTTCACCCGGCAGGGACAGCTGCTGGCAGCGGTTGTTGGTTCCAGATTCCCCACTTTCTGAGAACAAGCCGCAGTGTCCTGTCTGAGATGCCACCAAACGGACAGTCCCCTTCTGAGTCCCAGCTCTGCATGGCTCCCTCTCCCATGATTTCCCAACCTCAGTCTTCTGTTCTGCTCCCCAAGCCCAGGGGAACCGTGACGGCTGCTTTCTGAAGTTGTTTGATGTCGTGTCGTGTTGCCCTCTTGCTTTTTTGTCCTTTCATGGCTCCCGAAGCCCATCCCTGATATTAAATGATCTGTTAAAATAACTGATGTGTGCCCTGGCTGGTGTAGCTCAGTGGATTGAGCATTGGCCTGCACACCAAAGGGTCGCTGGTTTGATTCCCTTGTCAGGGCACATGCCTGGGTTGAGGGCCAGATCCCGAGTAGGGGTCGTACGAGAAGCAACCACACAGTAATGTTTCTCTCCCTCTCTTTCTCCCTCCCATCCTCTGTCTAAAAATAAAATAAAATCTTAAAAAAACAACAACAAACAACTGATGTAGCTTCTAATAGCTGACTGCCCCATGACTATAACGAGGTCTAAAGTGACTTCCTATGATGCAATACGAAGAAAATATTGCATCTGTCCTTCAGTCCAACAGCGAGGGATGCCCCTGACACAGGAAGAAACTGAGCTGGAGGCAAAAATTCCCGTTCACTCTGTTGTTTGGCCTTCACACAAACAGCTGGAGGGGGAGTCAATGCTTGTGGAAGTGGTTTAGCCTGAGATGCCAGGTCTCTCCAGGGATGCTTGTGGCAAAAACAGAACACACACACACATACACAAAACTCTTGGGATCTACTGATTTTGGGGGCCTGGTTCCCTCCTGTGTAGACAGATCTTCCATTGCTGTAGGGCTTTGGTCACTGTACGGAGCTGTAGGCATTCTTTGGAGACTTTGTGTGTTACTCTGGGCCTGTATATCCTGATGAGAAAGGCCTGGGGAGGTAGGTGGGCTGTCCCAGAGCTCTGCGTCTCCCTTGTGGCCCGCAACTGCTTCTGTCCTTGGAATTGTTAGTAAAACCTGGTGCTGGGTGTGATCTCTTGTGCCTATGATTCTTGGTTATTGCAAAGGCCATTTCTCGGAAAGCTTCTGGTACTTCATCCAAATATGGGAGCAGAGAGTGGGGGTGTCATGGGGTGGGGGTGGGGCTATACTGAAGCTGTAGCTTCAAAGTGGCTGGACCATCAGGTCCTCTGGTTCACAGGCTAATGCCCCCTCAGGCAGCAACCAGCTTTGTCCTGCCGTGTACCTCAATGTGCTGACAAGCATCGTTTTCTATATGTACAATGATATTAATAAGTTTGGAAAGGTCTTCCCGCAAAATATTTATAGAATATTCATAGAAGTATTGTTTAATCTGGAAACAACCCCAGGACCAGTAACAGACAAATAAATAGCTAAGCATATTGCAATATAGTCTTTATAAGGAGTACTATACAGAAGTGAAAATAAATGAACTTGAACTACATAACACTAACCACAGATGAATTTCGAATCAGTGTACAAGAAAAAGCAATTCAATTGATCCTTAAAATAGGACTCTATTTGTATCTAGTGCAGAAACTTCAAAACTTAAAGTATTATTTAGAAATATATTATTTACATATGTAGTAAAATGATAAACCTTTAATTAGAAAGGTGGTAACCTTGGGGGCATGCTGGAAGCTTCCAAGGCATTGTGGATAAATTGGATTTTTAAAAATAATTCTTTACATCATAATTATGTATATATATATTATCTGTGGATATGTTACATATGTACATATAATAGCTCTCTATTTTTGATTATAATGTTCTATAATGATATATAATCTTTTTTCAAAGGGTATAAAAACATAGATGTGAAACCTCATTTTTGCAAAACATTTATCGGCATTATTTCATGAATTCAAAGGCATACTTCCCCCTAGTAACATATCTGAAATTAGGAAGCATCTTATTATTAATATTTTTTAAGATTTTACTTATTTTTGGACACATGGGAAGGGAGAGGCAAAGAGAGGAAGAGAAACATCCATGTGTGGGAGATACATCGATTGGCTGCCTCTTGCATTCCCCCAACTGGGGACCTGGCCCTCAACCCAGGCATGTGTCCTGACCAGAATCAAACCAGTGACCCTTCAGTTCACAGAGTGACATTCAATCCACTGAGCCACACGATCCAAGGCTGAAATTACAAAGCATCTTAAAATAGCTACCGACCCCATGGCAGGTACACTATAGTTGTCAATGTCATTGTCATGTGTGAATTTGTTCATAACCAGTCATACTCTTCTCACGGCCAAATTACGTGCATCATTGACTCCATGCACTTTGATTCTAAACATTATTTAAAATCCCTTTAGCCCTGGCTGGTGTAGCTCAGTGGATTGAGTGCCAGCCTGTGAACCACAGGGCTGCCGGTTTGATTCCCCAGTCAGGGCACCTGCCTGGGCTGTGGGCCAGGTACCCAGTAGGGGGTGCAGGAGAGGCAACAACACATTGATGTTTCTCTCCCTCTCTTTCTCCCTCCCTTCCCCTCTAAAAATAAAATTAATAAAATCTTTAAAAAATCCCTTTAAAAAGATGGAATTATGGTTTGATGTCACTGTCTTCAGAAAGTCACAGAAGCCCCACAGCAAGAAACACATTTTGTACTGGTGAGGGTGAGGCAAATATTCAGTGTTGGAGAAAAACCTGTGATTTTATCATTTCTGGCAAAGCAGTGACTGTTTTCCAAAACCTAAGAAAGGAAGATATCCACACGTGGGTGGTGCTTTTGGGCTTTGTTCCTGAGATATGTGCCCAGAATTATCTAATTCATGCCCAGTCACCCAGCTAATGGTGGCAGGAATTGAGGAAAGACATTTTACAGCAACAAGTGGAAATGACAGATTAATTTCTGTGTCAGTTTTCTTTGTGGGGGAAAAATTAATTTTTATTGCCAAGAGCATCTAAGATTTGATGAAATGTAGTGTGTTTTGCATATATGTAAATCAAAGAAAGTCCAAAGGAATTACATGTCAGAGACATCTGGACTCGTGGGATTACAAGTGATCCCCTCCCTCCACCCTTGGTTACTGTTACCTTTGATTTTTCTGTAATCATGACATTACTTGAACAAAATTATTATTACTTAGAACACATCGTGCCCTGGCTGGTGTGGCTCAGTGGCTTGGGTGCTGGCCTGCAAACCGAAGGGTCTCCAGTTCGGTTCCCAGTCAGGGCACGTGCCTGGGTTGTGGGCCAGGTCCCTGCTTGGAGTTGTGCAAGGGGCAACCAATCGATGTATTTCCTGCACATCGCTGTTTCTATCCCTAATAAAAATAAATAAAATCTTTTTTTTTTAAAAGAACACATTGAGATTTTATAACATTTGTTTTAAAAAACATCACGCATACTGCTAAGAGAATGTGGAAACTGTAGCTTACTTATATCCACAGGTCACATGGGTCCCACTTCCGTGGCACTAGCAAGGCCAAGTGCAAGAAAACCCTTGCCCGAGACTCCTGGGATCATGGTTCCTGTCCTAGTAACGCTAGCTTGTGGGCTTCAGTGGTCCCGGCTACAGAATGGGGCATCTGATACGCCTTCACAGGGCTGTCAGGAAACCGAGTTTTGTGCAACCACCATTTCCACGGCTGTTAATTTGTCATTTCTGTGCATGCATGGGGGTGTGTGTGTGTGTATCTTTTGGGGGAGAAAGCAGGGATTCTAAGGTTTGGTAACTTGTAAAATTCTGGGTTAAATGAAGTTAACTGGATTTCTTGGAAATTTCTGTGTTCCAAGGCGTTCAGTGAACTTCCTGGGAGGGCTGCACCGTGAGGACCCTCGGCTCGGAGCTTGTGTTGGCTGTGATGCAGAGATACGTGAACCGTTATTACCTATAGCTCTCCTGCAGGGAGCGGCTGAAGGGTGGACATGGTGAGGCCGGCACCCACCCTTGCTTGCGGCACCTCCTTGAGGTTCTAACCTTGCTTGAAACCCTATCTTGTACTAAAAATAAATTTCTATATTTTTTTCTGCCGGGAGATAAGTGCTTCACGAGTTTCCTGGTCGGAAGGTATCGCTGCCCTCCTGTGTCCTGGGACTGGCCGCCAGTCTCAGTGCCATGCAGCTGTTTGATTCACGTGCTGTCCCCCCAGGGCTGCGGTTCATCGTTGCATCCCTGGCGTGCGGCATGGAGTAGGGGCCCATCAGCTGTGCATCTCCCAGAATAGCGTTCAGTGGAAAATGCTGGCTGTACAAGCTGTTTTCCTCCCCTGGGAAAAGCATCTGTGTCAGTGTATTGTGAAAAACTTCTTGTTCTTGACCTAATCACAAAGTTGGCTACGCAGCAATTTTAGGAAATGTGAGGTGCTCTTGCATATAGGACGCACAATAAATAAAAGCAAACGAGAATCAAAGAGGAACAGAAAAATAAGCATGCAACCTTTTTTTCAGCATTTGAGTTCCAGTTATCCCCCACCCTGCCCAAATCAGTTCGGTTTCATCAGGTGCCAAGATGTTTGGGCAAAACCCCTGTATTTTGGTCCTAAGGCCTGTGAGCCTGCCCTCCAGGTAGAGATAGTGCCTCCCACCCCCACGGCTGAGGAGAAGGAACCCCGGCCTGGAGGTCTGAAGACAATTCAGTCTCAACTTTGCCAGTTTAGTGGGATGTCCTCAGAAGAGCAATGCCACCTGACGGCATCTAATGTTCAGTTCTGCGGAGACATGCCATCATGACTCATATTTAAATGTGAAAATGGAACAATACATTTAAGACAAATTAGTTAAAGAGAAGAAATGATTTTCACAGGGAGTAATTTGGAAGTTCAGAAAAGAAAAAAATCTTACTACTGTTTTGGGAAACATTTTATAATTTATATATAAAATCTCAGTAAGAAACCATGTAAAATGACAGAAATATCCACTTTACATTGCGTCAAAAAAAATTCACACTGAATGTAAATTTTAATTACAAAACAAGAATATGAATAAAACATTTTAAAATAATCTCAATTATTTGGCAACTCATCACATCATTACTAGAGACAAATTTGATCTTAAGAAAAGTTTAATTTTATAAGTTGGACAGTTTGCTCATATGGGAGATTAAAGATGTTTAAAAAAGGATCTGGCAATAAAGCCACTTTCTATCCTGAAATAATTATGTAGGAAACAACATAAAATCCTGAAGCATGGTAGGAGTGGCCTAATCTTCAAAGCGTTTCTCTTCTCTGAAAATGATATGGAAAGAATATGGGTTAAGCCTCGGAACAGCAGAGAGGAGTGAACGAGGACTGGGGTCGGGGAGGGTGTTTCTGCTGCAGGTGACAAATAGGATGTAACTTCACCCGAACCAGAGCCTCTTTCATCAGTGGGGCTGGTTGTAAAGTCACAGACGAGAGTATAATCTAAAAACAAGTGACATTCTTAAAAAAACAGTCACGACCGTGAACAGAAAATCAGTGCAGCCCCTTGAGCTAAACTACTTTACTTGAACACATGCGAGAAGGCTCTGCGTTTCCTGCCAGACCGTAGTCGTAGTCACAAGCAGGCAGTCCTAAAACGTTGCTACTAGCGACTGCATAGCATTTAAAATCCTTTTTTAATTAAAAAAATAATAAAATAAAATAAACAGATATATAGTAAAGTTCACAGATAAGTTTTCTCTGTAAAATAAATAAAGTGTTCATTGATTAGCATCATACACAGAGTAAAATACAACCTATTTTTACATGTTTATATGCTGTACACAGGTGACCAGTAGGCAGCCTGGTGTCTGATGGGCTGACAGGTTTGCATTCTCGATGTGCCCAATCGGGAAATCCCAATTTCCAATGTTAAAATATACAACTACTTTGCTTTGAGTTGATACAAAGTAAACTTATTTTCCTTTATCTGAAATAAATGTACATAGTATCTATCTTCTATGAACAATAGTTTATAAAGCTGTTTAAAACATAACAAGAAAAAGCTTGCACCTAGGAACTTAGAGCACATGCAGGTCCTTTCCCTGGTTCCAAAAAATTAAAAAATAAAATAAAAAAATAAAAAAATAAAGCTTGCGCCCAAGGCTGGAGCTCTCGCCCTCTCCTCCAGGTGTCCGCTCCGGATTACCGCTTCGTCTTCTTCACGGACGCGTCCTCCGCCCGCTGCTGGCCTCGCGTGCGCGCCCCGGGGGGGCTGGCCTCCCTCTTACGTTTGGTGGGAGGGGATGGCTGCACCTTTGACCTGCAGCAGACACAAGTCAGGCAGTGATGAGAGTTAAAAGGAGCTGCTTCAAATGATTTGGCAGTTCTTTAAAAAAAGAAGAAAAAACCTTTGAACTTGAGAGCCAAGAAAAGACAACCTGGGTAAGGTTTACGTACAGGAAAAGGAGACAGAGCCTACAAGAGCTCGCGCTGAGCGGTTATTTGCGGATGGCCTCACCTGCAGAGCAGTCAGATGCCACACTCCAGGTGCTGATGGGTCAAGAGGACCTTCCTCTCTGGGCCCAGCTGTTCTATGAAATAGTCAACGGCCATTCCCACACACAACGCCCCAAGTGGAAACCACAGGCAAGAACGCAACAGGCTCGCACCTACTCCATCCCAGGAGCGCGCAGCTCACAGATGACAGCTGGCGACGTCACAATAGGCGTGTTCCACACTCTCTCCCTGCCAGCAGCCCAGGCCTGCCCTCCACTCCGCTACTAGAATTATCTGTTGGAAACCCCAGTCAGTCACGTCTCTATCATGGCTGTCCATATCTGGATGTACGAGTCTGTCTCTGGCTCTCTGATGCTCTCAGGATGGAGTCAACCAGAGCGGAACTTGCCAAATCCTTGATCATCTACCCTTGACTTTGCACCATCTGGCCTGCAGCCCTGCCAAACACATGATGTTCTTTTACATTTTTATGCTTTGGCATGTGATGTTTTGGGGGGAGGAGCGTCGCCCCACACCTCCCATTTGGCAAACCTCCCTTTAGGCCTCGGTTAAAAGCAACTTCTCTTGGGAAGCCGCTCTTTGGAAGTCCCACAGCACCTACCATTGTAATTCATCCACTGCGTTTTTCCAAACGGCAGGTTACAGGCACTATTTTAAAACAGTATTAATAGAACACATAGAAAATACCCCTAGTATCACATCCTTTAAGTCCGGCTCATGAAAGTGTGGTTTCAGTTACAGCTGCAGCGCTGCAAAATACGTACTCGCTGTGGGCTGCTGTCAAACAGGTTTGGAAGTCACGCACACGGGCCTGCCCCACCAGATGGGAGGTGTGTCCAGGGCAGCTGTGGGGTCGCAGTCACTTCCCATCTCCAGTGCCTGGTACAAAGCCCTGCACATGTCAGCACCTGGGAAACTACACTTGCAGGAGATAGAGAAATGGGGCTTTACCCGCAGGAAGATATGTTCGTTTATTGGTCCTTGGGCAACAGAAGTAAATGAACTCAAACTGAGTCACAGGCGGCTGTGCATGATAGAGCTGCAGCGCCTTTCGCCTGCGCTGAGTTGGCCACGGTCCCTCACGGCATCCGGGCCAAGCCACCAGTCATGGACTGAGCGCCCAGCATTGTGCTGGGCGCTACGCGGCTGAGGACAGAGAAGTCTGGGGCCGGCGTGCTTCTCCTTGCAGCGTGAGTCCAGGGGCTTAACAGGCCCTCCCTCTCCACCTGGAGTGTGGCCTGACCAGCGAACCCGAGCTTGTTACAAGTGCAGACTCTCAGGTCCCGCCCAGCCCCCCAGAATCACAGCCTGCATCTTCACAAGAGCCTCCGTGACTGGCCTGCACATTTTAAGAAACAATGAACAGAGCTTTCTGTGATTCTGCTCACATAAAAAATAAGGAAAATACTACATTTCACTTGATGAGGGCTCATGGGAGAATCTGTGTGCAAGACGCCTGGTGCTTGAGTCTGCTTCCCTTTCTGTACGTGGGGACGACGACGCACCCAGGCATCACAAGTGTGCTGTGATGATCAACGTGGTACGAGATGTCGGGACGGTTGCTGTGCCCTGTGAAGGGCCTGGCATTTTCTGCTGCTTACAATGTCTGGAGAGTAAGACAGTCCCTGATCTCAAGGAACAAACGTCTAGCTCAGAGGGAAAACAAAGCTAATCAAGCAGTGGCACACACCACGGTGCCTGCACTGCCTGACTGCAAGTGTGGCCCGGGGCGGGCGGCGGAGATGGGGAGGGCACTCAGGAAAGCGCCCGCACAAGCAGGAGCCAAGCTGGGGCAGGACCCAGCACAGCCTGTGGGAGGCGGCCAAGGATCGGGCTGTGGTGGCCCGGGCCTGCCGAGGGTGCCTCACTGGCACGTCCTCACTTCTCCGGCCGCCCCGGCTAACGCAGGGCGGCACCTGCTCTGCCTTCGCCAGGCATTCAGGCCTGCGGCCACTCGGGAAGAACACGCCTCGCCTTCCGTCCTGGCGGATAAGCGCTGTGTGTAAGCCTGATGAGTGTCGAGGACAGGCCTGTGCAGGGGACCCTGAGCTGAGACTCCCTCTGCGCCCTTGCTATTGCATTCGGAGCAGGTGCCCATCTAGGGAACCGGTGATGGCCAAGGCGGCTATTTGGCAAGACAAAAGTCTTCAAGGAACTATGGAAGAAAGTGTTACTGTGGCAGAAATAGTCTCAGGGCGTTAAAAATGACCTGAAGTGTAAGTAGGGACTTACCTCACTAAGGGGGCAGATTTACTAATGTTTACACCGGTAGGTAACTTCTCTTTGCCTGGTTTTTGGCGATTTCTAGATCGTACAGGTGGCTCGCTGTGCTTTCTGAACTAGATTATAGAAGCCCTGGGCAGTGGCAGCCCTGGCATGCTCAATGCCAGGCCTTGGGGTGCTTCAGAAAGGACGAGGCTCCTCGGGGGTGAGTCGGAGAATGGGGACTAAACGCAGGAAAACAGCTGGTCTTGTGGAACACAGTTACTAAGTAGATCTCATGGCATCTGAGGCTATGCTTTGCTTTGACTGTGTGAGATGGTTTATAGTGAGGGAGAGAAAGAAGAATCTGTGATACACGGAAAATATATTGGCTGACAAGATAAAGATCTCAGAAGTGCTCACGAGAGAAGAAAAGGGGCCAAGATTCAAGAAAGCGCAGTTCACAAGGCTGAATGTTAAGGCCCTGTAACTGGGCCCATGTGGTCAACTGCACGAGTCGGGGAAGAAGATCTGAGTCGCCAGCAAAAACGCTAAGAAAAAGGACCTGCTGCGTGAGTGTGATGGTCGAGGTGAGAGGACTGAGGGTCTGGCTGCCCGCTGACGCAGTGCCCGGGGCGTTCGGCGGGACGGTCCTCCTCTGTGTCCGTCGGCACACACTGGGTGTACACCGTCTGCTTCTTAAAGAAGAGACCGACTAACTGAGAACAGGGTGATGAAGAGCTCAAACAAGGAGAAGCCCGAGCCTCTGCCCCCAAATGTTTGAGGGGAAGCTGGACTGAGGCCTCAAGTGCAGAAGCTGCAGGGGGGCCGGCTCCCACTGAACCGGGACACAGGGCCAGGAGGAGGTGGCTCTCCCGGCCACCGTGGTGTGTGCTGGCGCAGGGACCGTGGCACGGATCACTTAGCAGTACCGACCCACCGACACCTTGTTCCACCCTGAGAATCCGGGGTTATGAAGACGCCAGTGTCCTGGGAGCAATCAACCCATGCCGAGGAATCTGAGCCGAAGAGGACAGAATCCATGTGTAAATCAAGTGCACTAAGGGAGAGCATTGATAAATCCAGGTGATTATAGAATCATAAGTCAAGGAACAGTTATTTTGGAAGAATGAATTTTAAAAGGCGAATGCGAGAGCCACTTCAGTCACTCGCTCAAGGACACCTAGAAGACCTGCGGGACCTTCTCTGAGGGGCCGCGCTGCAAGGGGTGGTCTTTCCACAACTATTTTTAGGAGGGAGGCGGTGGTGCTGGTGGGTGTCCTGTACCCGAACACAGAGGTGTTGGGCTCCAGTAGCCCCACCCTCTCCTACCAACAGGAACCCTGATTCTGACTCTTCTGTTTACCTTCTATCTACCCGAGCTGCCCCACCTAACACACGGATACGAAACCTGCACCTTCCTCCTTGCCGTGTGCGCACCTAGTCTCCCAGCTCTAAAAGCTGACCTTCGAGGAAGGGAGCCACGACATGAAGAGCTGATGACATGCACAGCTGGAGGAACTGGGGACGGGTAGAGCTTAAGTCTTTATGTAAACATAAGCCACCACCATGAAAGGCATTAGCAAGTGATACTCCGAAAAGAAATGTTCCTGAACTTTTACATTAACCTCGGATAAGGGAATTACAGATGATGATACCTTAACAGCTTGTGAATCACATTAAAAATAGAAAATATTCTCCCTTTAGAAAAAGCTATTGAACTGTAAATTAACGTAACATTTCTCAAAATGTGGGGAGAGGAACACTGACTGATGGTAAGAGGTATCATGACACAGGTTGGGGTGTGGAGCATAATTGGCAAATAATGTTTGCTCAGATCAAGCTGACAGGTTTCTTTCCTTTAGGAACATGCCGAGCCCTGACTATTTTCACGTAACCGTGACTTAAGGAGAGAGAGACGTCGCTGGCCTCGCCAAACTCATTTGACCAGGGTCCTCTCTTCCAAAGGCTTCTGGCTATGCTAGGGTTTGGGAAACATGAATTACCGGTTATGTAAGTTAAAGGTGGTCACATGTGGGCAACTTCACGTGACCAACCTCTTCCGTAGCACTGGCTATAGGGGCCGTCCCAGAGATGGCTCTCTCTCTCTCTCTCTCTGGACGAAGCCTGCTGCTCGTACGCACCGCCGTACCTGTCCGTGCCTTTGCCCACAGTGATCTGCATGGCAGAGACACGCACTCACGTTTGGTACACACTCTAAAGGAATGAATGGGTTCCACCACACGGGTATCTAACACCTGGCAAAGACTCTGAAGTGATCCTCAATCATGGTTTAAGATGGACACCAGGTTCTCCAAGAAGAACCGAAATGCCAGAGGGCTGAGAGCATGTGCTGTCTGCTGAAGACAAAAGGAAAAGAAACAACGTATGCAGTGGCATGAGTGAGTGTCACTGAAAACCGCCCCGTGACGCCCGAGCTGTTTCCTAGTGCAGAAGCCGGTAAGGGTCTTTGGAAGCTGCTCTGTCTTGTTACCTCTGAGCCTCTGATCTGCTGGCAGACCTTGTGGTGGCTCCCGAGGGCTCCTCCTCTTCCTCCTCCTCCTCCTCCTCCTCCGATTCCTGGTCTTTCTTGTCCTCGGTTGCTTCAGAAATGGATTTCTGGCGTTTTCTTTCTGGTTCTGAGGATTCTGTTCAAACAGAAGGGTAACACCTGGGTTGCACAATTCCCAAAGATACTTCCAAAGGCCAGAGTCATGGGGTTCAGAACGGAGGGTATTAGGGACTTGCAGGCAGAAGTGGTTTTCCATTTCCTTTCTGTTTCAGCACTTGCAATCCACAACTGTTTAACTTAGTCTCAAACACATTTGGGAGAGTTTACTTAGGCAGTTCACAGCCAGCATTCACGCAGACTTCACATGCACTCAGAAAAGCATCTGGGATGTACCATTTCTGACACGGGATTAGAGCCATTTCACACGTATTTATGTGATATTAATACTAGCTGTACCCCACTGGCTTTTTCCTCATCCAAAGAAAAACTCTTAAAAAGGTAATTTTGAAATAACAAGGCTCCGTAATCAAGCATCTGCTAGGAACATACCGGCGTCGTCAGGTAAAGCGAGCGAGCGCTTGGGCTTCCTTCCTCTCCGACGCACACTGGCTACTGCTTTCTCTTCACTGTCATCCTAGGAGCAATGACATCCAAGTTGACCGGGCAGTCCACTGAGCATGTGCGGGGTTTATTTCCCAAGGACATATCTTGATAAGAAAATCAACACTTACATTGCTTATACTTCTTTCTTGCAGGGCCCCCGTTTCTTTATTGGACTCATCTTTAAGAAAAGGGAAATCTCTGCATTAATATTGATTAGTGCAAAACTAAATGTCAACAGTCTGGCTTGTGGTGTATGACTATAACAGTGCTAATTAATGCATTTTTATACAATTCATCATTGTTTTGTATTAGCCAAGAAAAGTTGGAGTCAGAATAACTGGCTTGTTGGAATGCAAGTCAGGACACCGAAGGTTTGTCATTAATAAGCTATGTGACCTGGGCAAATTACTGAAATTCACCAAGTCTCAGTTTTTCATCTGTAGGAGAAGGGGTTGGGTTAGACCATCTTTTGGTCCCTGTCAGCTCAAATGCTCTGAACCCAGAAAGGAAGGAGGACGGGGACATGGAGGGATCACCCAAGATGGGCTGGGAACTGTAGGTCAGGACTGCAGACTTCTCTGAAATCTCAATGTGGCTCTGTAAACATTACAGCCCCATTTCACAGTTAGGAAAAATGAGGCTCCAGGAGCTTGATTTAAGCAGTTTGCTCAGAGTCACATAACTGAGAAGCTGGGGAACAGCTGGAATTCTCTGACTAAATACTTACATTATGGTAACTAAAAAAATATGTATTCTAAGACTGCATTAGGTTGTATTTGCCTATTCTTTATGTATTTACTTTTTATGGGTTTATAATTTTCTGAGACTGGATCTTAGTAAGAAAAATAAACTTTGGTTCAATATACTATCTTCAAATAGCTAAAATTATGGGATACTTGTAAGACATTCAACACCCCGGATACTTATTAGTGATGAGACTGCAGCAGTCGCCTTCTCCTGACAGGTATCTTCAACACTAACGTACATGGAAGAGCTGAACCAAGAAAAGGCCCGCAGAGAAGAGCCCTGTCTTAAAGGGCTCCTGTCCGTAGAGCCCTACCATCGTTACCCAGGCTCAGGAAACTACTGCTAAACAACAGCCCCAAACGTAATCATGTAGCTTCAATCTGAGTCTTTCAAAAGGCATTCAAGTTACATAAGTTCTTGTTATATGGATTTAAAATATTATAATATTGTGCCCTGGCTGGTGTGGCTGAGTGGACTGAGTGCTGGCCTGTGAACTGAAAGGTCGCCTGTTCGATTCCCAGTCAGGGCACCTGCCTGGGTTGCAGGCTAGGTCCCCAGTAGGGGGTATGTGAGAGGCAACGGATCCATGTATCTCTCACACATCCATGTTTCTCTCCCTCTCTCTAAAAGTAAATAAATAAAATCTTTAAAAAATATATAATACTGTGACTAAAAATTGGTTAAAAGCCAAACATAAGAAGTCTCCTTTTTTTCGTATAAAATAACATTTATTTACATAATTGATATCTGTAGAACATAACTGCTTTTTTTAAAGCAAGAAAACTTACAAGTGACATATTGCTTTTTTGTCAAGACTTCTTCAAGCAAGATAGTAGGTACACACTGTCACTTCTATTTCAAATAATAGAGTGGTAAACAGTGGACATTCATATTTTTATCTGTGCCTCAAACATTTACCAACAAATCAGACTCTTATAATCTCTTTTTTAAAACCAACCAACCAACCAACCAGCCAACCTGACTTTTCCCAGAGGTAAGGGAAGCGGAAGCGTGGTCAGTAGACCGCACGGTTCGCTGCTGAGACGCTGTTGGTTGCACCTGCTTGCCCTTGGCGACGGGAACACATCCTCTCCTGATCGGACTGTGCGGCTTATTTGATCCAAAATGGCCGTCACACTCATCTTCTTGCCTATGTCAGCCCTTTAAAACCACTAATGGCTCTTCTTGCTTCTATGTAAAAGTTATTAAGCCATGAAATGAATATATATACACATTGTAAAACACTCTGGAAAATGTCGGCAAAACAAGTAACGTGGACTGTTCCCGTCACCCCAGCACTCAGAGCGAGTCATTACCCACATTTGGAACGAGGGCAAGACCACCTGAGACGATTCTCTCTCGTGCATCCTGGCTTTGCAGGCTGCACGGGCCACTTTCAGAACTCTCCTGGGAGCGACAGACCCTGGGGCTGAACTCGTGCCTCCCTGGTAGCAGTGCCCCGTCCCCAGCCCGGCCTACCCTTCCTGGCACAGCTCCGGTGAATCGTGGCTGGCGCCTGGCGACGTGCCTCCCTAGTTTGTTTTTCCTTGCCTCCCCCCTCCTCTCTGAAGGCTTCCCAGGCTTCTGAAGCTGAGAGCGGCTCAGACCACAGGAAAGGCCAACAGGCACAGCCTCCCATGGCTGGAAAGACAACTGTTTCTACCAAGGAGGCCACCCGCTTCAGCAAGAAACAAGGACACTGTAAAAGCTACCCCAACAGCCAGTCTCCCGAGCCCTCCCTCACATCACACACACAGCAACACTGTTGGTACAGACCTGTCTGCATTACTTTCAGTTTGCCACCAGGTGGAGATTGTTCTACCTACATTTAAACAAACAAACAGAACACTAAAGTCAGCAGCTTGTCATCATCCCCTAGAAAGAAGGGTTGGGAATGCTGTTTATTATGCAGGCAGCACATTTGGACTGCAGGTGACGAAGTGCACCAAGTGAACGTGGCCACTGTGCTTCTCCTGGGGCTGCCCAGCCCTCCCCGCCCTCCAGTCTGAGGGCGCGGGCACGGGCCGCTGTTAACAGGCGCTGACCCCAGCGAACCAGCTCACATGCTGGGAAATGGGCTTACATGTGCCCCTTCGGTTTTGTTGTCTTACAATAATTCTACAATCTCCAAGGAAAGGGAGTCTCAGCAGGGCTACAGTGTCACAGGGCTGGGACTAGGTGCAGGGCTGAGGCTTTAATCCCATGTGCTTTTGTTAGGTCAGTGGACATAGGTCTGTCCTAATAATGTTGTCACTGAAACTCATGCAATGAAATCTTGATATAACAACTTGGTTTGCCATATACTTCAAGGTCAAAAATAAAGAATATTTAAAACGAGTAAGTATCGCTGAGGAATTTTCTGCATTGAAATCAGGATACAATTTATTACAAAAGGAATGCCATAGAAAGAAGCAACGTGGTGAGACATTAGTGGTTTCCCTAAAGAGGCCACCACCTAAAAACCATGTAATACAGTAAATTTCTATATTTTAATTAAGGGAGACCACAACAGGGTAAGTCCCTAGAAAATTTTTATGTAATCAAACTCACAAATAAGGAAGGAATCAGACTGAAGAACTAATAATGCTTATGTAAAAATATTAGTAATCAGACATTATTTGAATGGTTATTCAATGTTTTGTTTAAGAAAGTCCTTTAAAGCTTTTCAAAGACTTTTTAAAAATAAAGTTGTTCAAAATATTAGATACTGCAGTGTATCCTTTCTAGGACAAGGGCAAACATTTGAAGAATTCTCGTCTTTTGCGATTACTTACAGCGACAATGCCAGTATCTGTTTTGTAGTCTTCTTCTAAAAAAATGCAAAAATAGATCTCACTTAGAAAACCAGTTTGAAAATTTCTTGTGTGAACTAAAAACACACCAAATACCTACTTGTTTTTAACACTGTTTCCACAGGGTGTTTACGAGGTCTTCCTCTTTTCCTTTTAATAATTACTGGCTGATCTTCCTAAGGGGAAAAGGAAAAAAAAAATTTTATCCTCTATGACACAGATATCTCATTTTCTCAAAATGAGATTTAGACTTCCTTCCTAAGGGGCCTGGAGTCTCGGCTCTGGCACTTAGGAAAGACATGTCCTGGGGTGCAGTGCCTCATTTCTCAGCACAGTCTCCTCACCTCACACTGGCAGCTGCAGTGTGAACCCACAGTCTTGAGTATTCTGAGATAATGCAATACAAGTAAGTGATTTGTGTCAGCTTTCACTTCTGGAATAAATATGCACATCCATTTAAATTTGGGGTTTGTCCAGTCACTTGCGACCAAACGTTATTCCTTCCAAAGAATAAAGGAGGCCACTGAATTTCTCATACAGAAGTATGAGAAAACAGAAAGAACTATTAAAAAGACTGCCAAACTTGGCACTGGTTATCTAGAAGATCTGGCTGGAGGACAGGCTGTTTCCCCGATGTTTGGGCCTGTCCCAGGCCAGTGCGATTCTGTGCTCCTCCAGGTTCTCTGTAAATCCGAATGGGCCAGGGGCGACCTGCGCCTCCTAGGAGTCCCAGCCCTGGCCTCGTGGCCTGGGTCCCATGTGGGACTGCCGGCGGGCCGCCGCACACCCTGCTCTTGGCCTGGGCCGGTGCGCGGCTCAGCTGTGCTATGCCGCCAGGGCAGGGACCTGGCATGGCCAGGGAAGCGCAGCTTTGGGCTGAGCCTGTGTGGCTGTGACAGAAGTGGGTCTCATACAAACGTTTGGATGAAACAAAGATGAAAAGAACAAAATTAATCAAAATGACACTGATAAAATACACTATGAAATGGTGTCCCACTTTACTTAAAAAAGAAAACAAAGAACTCTTTAACCCCTTCAAAAGTACTAAAGAATAAATAAAATTTAGGTAACAGCATTTGGTGCATTTTATTTGCTTTTAGTCCCTAAGTCAATCAGAAGAAATAAGTACGAAGACCTTCCTTACCTCCTGAGATTTTACGTTGTCATCATCATTTTGCTCTGTCTTTTCGCCAGCAGCTTCACTGCTGCTATATTCATCTGCAGAAACGGCAGAGCTCAGTCACAGCTGGGGACATGGTCAGCCTCATGGCTGTGACGCCACCAAGGTGACCGGCGCAGTCCCCCTCACACACGCACACGCTCTCCACTCTCAGGCCTGTACCACCAAAGTTGGTAAGCCAGAGTCTGGTTAACTGGTGAGCAGCACACTTTGGGTAGAACAGGGTCCGAATGAGAAATGACGCCCAAGCCCAGCAGATATTAAGCAGGTGCATGACCGGATCGTCACAGGGAAGCGAAGGAATGAAGGCCGTTGCAGTGGGCGAAGCCTGGCCAGGGATCTTGGCTGCCCAAAGGATCAGTTTCCTCTCACAGTTTATCTCAGCGGACACATTACTCACCTCTCTCCTCCATGGCCCTCGACGCAGCACTGCCTGTGTGAGGCCTTGTTTTAGATGATTCTTCCAAATCCCCAGAGCTTTCTTCCTACAGAGAAGTTAAACAGGACAAGAAGCCTCTTTTTCAAACTGCCTCCAGTTATCCTCCCAAAGTTTTCCTTTCTATTTCAAAAACAAATTTCCCAGTGGCCTTTTAGACTAGTTTGTTGCAAACTGTTTTACAAAAGTAACTATTGTTGCTGCCAGTTAAACTATACAAAAGATACAAATTCTGAAGGCAGAGCATGAGATAAGGCTCAACCGTAAGGCACCAAGGCTGCTATCTGCTTGATTTTTGTTTGCCCCTGCAAAAGGGAAAGCGCTCTGGTCCCTCGCCCTGGGCTTTGTGTTTTGGAGGGAAACTGCACAGGAAGATGGACACTTGTACCGACTTTTTCCCTCCCCTGGGAGGAAGGGATAAATCGGAAGGGTCTTCAGTGGGACTGACTGAGAACAACGATCTCTCTCTCTCTCCGCAGTTAAATTACTCAGTTTGGTTGCAAAAAATTTTGAGTATGGAACACCAAAATGCTTATAATACTAATATATGAACAAAAATATATAAATAAGGCTTAATCTTAGAGTGCTGTTTTATAATATTGAAAATATTATATATATGATTTTTTACTGAAAATGATGGGAAAATTAAAAGACGCCCTTCAATCAGCTGCTCTGCAAACCGAGGAGTCTTGTGTCAGGACTGCTGTTTGGGGAGGGCAGGGCAGTGATAGCCTTGCAGGCCCGTTTCTTTCTTTCTTGGCTACAACCGACTGAAATTCACAATGACATGTGACTTTCTTTCTTTAGTTGTTAAAATTCTTTTATTTAGTTCATCAACTATTAAGGGAAAAAGGGTCTCTGAACTGGTTTTAGTGTCTGGAAGTCAGCTGCGCATATTTTTATAAGCTGATTTAAATACTTTTGGAACAAGGTGGAAAAATAAGTTAGGAAAGGGAGAGAACGAGGAGGTGGAGCTGGTTTGGAATGGGGACTGAGGAGCACTGAATCTCCGAAGTGGAAGAACAGCCCAAAAGCAGTATCAGCCAGCAGAAGGGGAAGGCGGGGCCTAGAGCGAGAAGTGGGGAGGAAGAAATAAACACTGTGAGCCAGAAGATGGAAATCAACCACAGGAAAAAAGACACTGGGTATTGCCCATCCTTGCATGGTATATATTTTAGGGGCAGGAGATAAGGTAGAGAGAAGACAGAATATTAAAATTTTAAATTAATATGCATTCCTGTATTTTGCTGATTTGGTGTATGTGTATCTGTAACAAAGCATATTAGACTTTGGAAGAAAGAACCTAAAAATCTAAAGAAGTCAACAATATAACTGAACAAAACCTAAGCAAGGATTATATCTAAAACTGTGATAAAATACAATCGTATAATATAAAATTATATAGAAATCTATACTTAAAATCTATATAATCTTATTAATCAATGTCATGCCAATAAATTTAATTAAAAAAAAGAAAAAACAATTGTTCCTGGGTTTCTATTAGTGTCTATCTTATAACAAATATATTAAATGTGATTTTTTTCTGTTAAAAAAAAAAGTGGAACATTTGTTTCTTTTTTTGAACCTAAAAAAAATACCTTTTATAGTACAGAGATTACTGTTAGAGATACATAAAGTAAACGGTACAACAGAGTGAAAAAAAAGTAAGTATTCACAGTGATATAATTAGGCTATTCCCAAAATTTAAAATGAATATGTGGAAAAAATACCTTTGTGTCTCGTGGTTCAGTTTCAGAACGCTGCTTCTGTGCTGTTTCTACTTTGGAATCCAGGACATCCGAATTATCATCTGTAAATCGGTTGGGACAGAGTCACAAAGGAATGAAAGCTGAGCGAAAAATGAAGCGCAGAGCTGCATTTTAAGTAGCCTGAGCCTTCTTTCCTGGGCTTCTGATGCAGCGAAGTTAGTCATTCTAAATGCACGTTTAATGTCATGTGGTTTGAGCACCAAACACAGATACACCTTGGCCCTGGCAAAGCCAAAAAATAATTAAACAGCACTATAAAAATCCACAAACGCTCCTGACACCAAAACAGAGCCATTCCGCGGAAAGAGCTTAGGGCAGGGGGGTCCCCAGAGGTCCTTGAGCGTCCTGGGTGAGTACCTGAGAGGTACAATTTAATGACTAAAATCATGGGCTTGCCTGGGAATCACTCTAAATCTTGTTTTCTTTTTTAATTAAATGGTGATAATACCTAACACATAGTTATTATGAATATGTATAAGGTACCACGGGTAACACCTAGATGAAGTATGAGTTCAGTAAGTGTAAAATAGTTATGTTCCTCACCACAAAAGTATCTATTCTTTCCCACATATTATTTAGTAAGTACTTACTGAATTTGTACTTGGTGTCAGGTATTAAAGTATAAAAGTTTTTGCACTGTCCAATACGGTAGCCACTACTGCATGTAGCTACTGAAATTTACATTAATTAAAATGTAATACAGTTAAAAATTCAGTCTTTTATGGATACTGACCACATTCAAGTGCCCAGTGGTCACACACGGCTGGCAGCTACGGCGCCAGACAGAACACATACAGGCTAGAACACTGTCTGTCACTGCAGCGAGTACCGCTGAACAGTACTGTTACCGACCGGGAGAAAGCCAGAGTACGAGGCACAGAAGGGCCGTCACGCACCTGTACCGCAGTGCTTACCAGGCTCTGCGGGGAATTTGTGACCCCAGGCCTGGGTTACAGAGGGAGCCTGGGTCTGTGTGTGTTCCAGGAGCTGAGTCTTGCAGGAAACAACCGAGTTTCTAGACCAAGTCCAGAAACGACCCTGCAGGTGTCCAGGCAGGCTGGAAACAAACTGGACTCCAGAGCTGGGAAGTAGTCATCTACAATTCACCCTTCAGCAATGCAGACTTGATTTTAACAATCTGCACATAAGAGGACCCACACAGTTGAACCCTCGTTCTTCAAGGGTCAACTGTATTTTCCATCCTCAGTTGGGAACCTGTGTATGTGGAGGGCTCACTTAAGCTACACCTAGATTTTCAACTTCGCAGGTGGCCAGGGCTCCTAACCTTCATGCTGATCAAGCGCCAACTGCACTACCCTCCAGAATTTTCTGTTATCAGCCCACTATTTTGCATGTGAAAATAATACGATTTTCAAAGACGTCTAAAACAGGAAGATGCATATTCTAAATACCTAGTTCGTCTTCGGAAGAGGGGTAATGCTTCTTTCTTTTTCTTCTAGGCGTATGCCTTTCTTTCTCTTCCACCTAGAATTAAGAACAGCTCTGTTAGAGATACTCACATTTGCACCCTGTCTACTGAAATGGGTACATTAGCTTCTAGCCTTTGGAACACATTTTTATATAAATTTTAAAAGTCCAGAATAACACTTTTGGCATCTAGATTTGAATTAGACTAAGCTTGAGTCTTTTTTTAATTCTCATGTAAATCCACACAAGATATTACAATGTGTTTCCGGTTACATACCGTATTTCAACAGTTCTAAAATACATTTAAAAAAGTATTTCTCATTTTACCGTCTCTGAATTCAAGCTGTGCCGTACAATCGTCGGCACATCATGGACTAACTGGGGAGTTTCTTGTCTAGTGCTCACGAAATGCTGATGGAAGGCAGCAAGCGCAGACGGACACTTGAGCGCACGATACGGACACGTCCAGTGACCCTGGGATCTGCCAGTTACCTGAACATTACGTGAGCGCACACAGAGGGAAGGATGGGGGAGCTCTCACCACTCCATTGTAGTTTTCACACATACCAAGAAGGAAAGCCTTTGTGCACAGGTGAAATCACTCCGTGTAAAACAAGAAATCCTGACGTTTCTTATGAAAACCCACCTCTTTAGAATTTGCTTCAGCACTGTGACCTCTTGTGGCTTCTGTGTGGTCTTTGCTGTCACTGGATAACTCTGAGTAATACATACAAAAAAGAAAAACAGCCTTAAATATTCATTAATTCCAACACTTATTATAGGTGTGCGTGTGTGGCAGGGGGAAGGGAAAGAGGGAAGAACGCTGTACAGATGACTGTGACGGGATCCTCACGATGACTACGTCAGGAAAGCCCCAGTTTCCATTTCTAGATGTGAGTAAACAGGGCTCAAGGAGGACGGAGGATCCCTGGACTTTACACGGCAGCCCAAGTAGCAGCATGGCACGCAGAAGTGTCCGAAGAAAACAAGCAGGTATCACTCTGTCCTCATCTGGTTAGCAAACACCCCAAACCACCTGACAATACCAAATATGGGAGGTGTGGAGTAACAGCTGAAAAGCCACTTGGTGACAATTTGGCACATTTGGTCACATGGAAGAGGTGCCTGCTGACCCAGCAGTGGCACACCTGGAGTGATAGGTGCACTCACTACACAGGCACTGGGAAACAGGGACAGGATCCCTGTCCTCTGGGAACACTCTCTATAATCAGGAGAAGTGCCAAAAAAACCTAAAGAAGCAAAAAATAATAACTGCTCTATTCATATGTGGAGTACTAAAGAGTGACAGAAGAAGTTACTAGATAGACACCAGGATGATATTTCAGAGCATAATGATGAATGAACAAATGTGGAGGAGACAGGCTCCATGACGTGACACCCTCTTCCTGGAGCCTGCACCCTAGGATACGTATCTTGTATGGGAACATGTACGGCAAGTACAGAGCAGTGGTTCCCTGTGAGTAGATACAAGGAGACTGGGATTGGGGGGTGGCTCTAGTGTGGATTCAACTATATCTGGAACATTTTTAAAAAGCGTCTGAAGCAAATGTACTAAATTTTAAGACATGACAAAACAAGGTGATGAGTACATAGATTTATAATTATTGCTGCTTTACTCTGGTTTGAAATATAGTATGAGCATAACACATTATAAAAATAACTGTATAGGGAATTACGAACTCCTTCCCCACTCTTAGAATAGAGAATTAACAAAATCAGTGGGAATGAAGAAAATTCTATGCTCTGTTTGAGAAGAGAATTATCCCTCTGGAGCTGGCAGTCTTCATGGGTGTTGTGGAGTGAGACCTGAGCCCTGGGATGTGATGTTCCCGCTATGTGCCCACCTGAGCCTGCCCGTCAGAAGGTAACAGAGTCCAGCACTTAGCACAGAACTTTTCCAACAGTACAAACCACAGGGACCGTCCACCGCGCATTCACACTGGATTGAGTCCACCGTGGGTGACTGGGAAAGTTCTAGTACTTAAGGCAAGGCACCACTTATAAGCTGCATGGCCTTGAACTAGGCACCGGGCCTCTCGCGCCCCACTCTCCTCAACTACTGATGCGATGCTGTTAACAATCGCCTTACTGGGATTCATTAATTAAATGAGAGAAAATCTGAGAAGTAATTAGCACAGGGCTGGGTGTATCGGAGGCACTCAACAAAAGGTAATTATAATTACTATTAAAATTACTACTATGAAATTCATTAACTCACCTTCTTTGTTATGATATTTGCTATGAATTTCTTCATTTGTTCTTGAGCCTGAGTTTTCGACCTAAACATACAATAGAAAATGTTGTTAATGGTTAATCTGAGAAGTCTTGAGAGCAGAAAGGGAAAAAAAGGTAATTTACATGATGGGCTGTTTTGGGGATGCGGAAAGGAGCTGGAATGCGTGTTCTTTTTAATTTCACCAAGAAGTTCACAGGCACAGAGCATCTTCCGTTTGAACTTTCCATTTAACAAAGTATCGTCCTACCATGTTTATTCTCCTTTAACATGGTATGGTAAAATAGTAATAAAATACTTCTGAATTCTATGCATTTTCTTCCCATCCAATGATCCCTCATGATTTTCTTTTTCCTTTATTTAAAAATGTTAAAGGATTCTGTCCTAAGATTTCCCTTTGGTAAATCTTGTCAATTGTACTTCTTGTTTCTTTCTTTTATTATATTTGTTTATTTATTTATTTTTAGAAAGAAGGAGAAGGGAAGGGAGAGAAAGCGAAAGCAAGAGAGGGAGAGAGATTGAGATTGATTTGTTGTCCCACTTATTTATGCATTCATTGGCTGATTCTTGTATGTGCTCTGATGGAGGACTAAATCTGCAACCTTAGTGTACTGGAACGATGCTCTACTCTACTGAGCTACCCAGCCAAGGCTTGTTTCTTTTTTCACTGAAGGGAAGTCTCAGAATATCCTAGAGCCCTGACTGATGTGGCCCAGTGGATTGAGGGCCAGCCTGCAAACCAAAGGGTCACCAGTCTGATTCCCAATCAGGGCACATGGCTGGGTTGCAGGCCAGGTCTCCAGTAGGAAGTGTGTGAGAGGCAACCGAACACTGATGTTTCTCTCCCTCTCTTTCTCCCTCCCTTCCTCTCTCTAAAAATAAATAAATAAAATTAAAAAAAAAAAAAGAAGAATACCCTACAATGTTTGCAATCCAAGCTACAGAATCCTCTGCCTACTCAGAAGGAGTGGTTATGCTGAGCGGGACTCAGGGAAGCTCTGAGGTAGGACGGGGCACATTCTGAGCCCAGTTGTCTGGCTGGCTCTGCAGCGTCAACCTGAACCAGACAAGTGGGATTTCTCTTCCTTCCTACTTAGCAGGCTGTGTGTGAGCTTCCGGCTACACATGGGGTGTTTCAACAGGGTGAGGAGAGCCCTCTGATACCGCAGTGGTCTGGTACTAAGTCCTCTGGGAGCTCAGGAAAGGACGTGGTTGTCTGCAGTATGCAAGCATTTACGAAATGCTTGTTCCTGGTATGATATCAGGTCTCCTTAAATGCCTTCCGAAATGCGAAAAGGGAAAAATACTTTCAAGCACAAAAGGGCCTGTGAGAGCCACATGTGAAAAATACGCGTATATATGGCCATGACAGTTTGGTATCTTCAGAAAACCCGTCCTAAAACAAAGTCAGTGTCAGTTTTCAAAGCTAAATCTGTTTTGTCTACAGCACTGTGATCAATTTCATGTCACAATCCGATCTGTAATGGCATTATGGTCCTCACAAAAAGAAAGTTCACAGTTCTCTGAAGGGTCTCATTAGCACCTGTGCACCTGGCAAGCCTTCCAGTGTGAGCTGTGTGGGCCTTTTCCCATTTCCTTGGTTTCATTCATGACACTGGCCTAGATTCGGTGCTGCTGCGTACAGTGTGGCTTTTTTGAGGGTTCAGGGGGGAACAACTACATATATTTATGACATCAGTGGATATATTATAGTTGAACGTAGAAAAGGACAAGTAAAAATTATGGTCAGTATGTTCAACTCGAGCGTAGAGCATGTTATCAATGGCCTCCTGCCTCCTTAAGAAATGCACCGACAACCTTTCTCATGATGCCCTCTCCACAATCGCTCAAAAGACACTAAAACCAAAAGGACCCAAGGACGGCAACGAAACCCAGCCACTGCAGTGACTTACCTTCAGTGATTCGTTCGACACCAAAGGTTCTCTCTGTAGTTCAGCTGTTCAAAAACAAAAATGAGAAATAGGGACATGGAATTGTGGAGAAACAAATTTAGAGATATTTAGGGCAGTGAGGTAGGACTACATTGCTAAGGGGCCTGGCGGCCTCCATGAATTATAAAATTCTGATGAATCATTTCCTACAACCCATGTCTGTCACGCTAGGGGAAGAACAGCAGAAATGCCTGCCGCCTGCCTTTTCACCGTAATGGCGGTGGTCCCTTAAATCACCCCAGTGCCTGCGGTGCTCACCGCCTGAAGCTCAGAGGGAAGTGGAAGACCTTTACTGACCGTTAAGCCACAGGCTAACAGTGGTTCATTTAAAAATAATGCTGTGAAATGAAAAGTTAGATCCCAGCCCTTTAAACAGCAAAGGTCTATTTATATTCTCTGGAAACCTGAAGTACACGGTCTACTGTTTCTCCTCAACAGTGACAGGACGCACATTTTTCTTTTAAACAACTTCCTTTTACGTAAGTAGATCTCCTATTGAGCCATACCTAAACACAGCAATCTAAAATACAACTGTGGGAACAAAGGACCTCAGAACCTCTATAATGGCACCTTTTGGACAATTAAGAAGTGGGGTGTTAATTATTTGTACTGTAAGACATACATACAAATTTTAACTAATGCCTGTCTGAGTTCTGGATCCATTCGTCAGGGTCAGGGTTTCGACACATTGGCCTAAGCGGCTTACCAGCCTGGGGGTGGTTGTCCAGGCCTGCCCAACACACACCTCTACCTGCAAGGCTCCCCAGGTCACACACTTTGAAGGCTGCCTGGGAAGGTCCCTGCCCTGACCAGCGCAGGCCGCCTGGGAGAGGACTGATACACAGGACCCCTTACATGCTGCCCTTCTCTCTGCCTTCTCTACCTACTGCACATCTCACTCTGCCTTCAATATTTGGCTCCAAAAAAGGGGAAGAGGTAAGTGCTTATCAAAATTCAAAACTTAATATACTCTTTGGCCTCCCAATTCACTTTCATGGCAATACTTGGGGGAAACACATAATTACATGCATGTGAAAGTTCAGTGCAGCTTTATTCATAATAGTAAAAACTATAAAAATTGGAGAATGCTAAGCTCTACAAACAGGAAAATGCATTATGGATTACTATTCAGCTAAGAGATGAAATCAATCTGTATACACTGACAATGAAGGAAGCCCACAATTTATGGCTGAGTAAAAAAAATAAATTAAAGCACAGTATAAATATTATGATTTCATGCCCTGACCAGCGTGGCTCAGGTGCTTGGGTGTCTTCCCACAAAGCAAAGGGTTGCAGGCCTGGTCCCTGGTTGGGGCTCTGATCAATCGATGACGTTCGCGTTTCTCCCCCTCTCTTTCTCCTTGCCTCCCCCTCTCTCTAACTACAGGGGATGTTGTGGCTCCTCTCCTGGCACTTCCCCAGCCCAGATCGTGGTCCAGGGCACAATGTGGTTTCAGAGACTCCAATAGTAACTAGTTCAGGGTGCACACAGCTACCTGAGCTGAATTAAAGGAAGTCTTAGGATTTTGGCCAAGCATGGTAGGACAAAGACATTTTTCCAGAGATCACAAATGAGAAAGCAGCTACCCTTGCTGGGGCCAAGGGAGAAGATAAGAGACTGGGCCTTTTTAAGATGTGTCTGTGGGGAGACCACCATGCTTTTAAATCATGCTTTGCCTGCACTGTTCAGTTTTGTGGATGCTGTGGACTGGACGTTTGTGTGCCCTGGAATTCATGTGGAAAACCTAGCCCCAGTGTGATAGTACTTGGAGCTGAGTCTTGAGAGGTTATCAGGTTTAGATGAGGTCATAAGCGTAGGGTTCCCACGATGGGATTAGAGCCCTTATAAAAAGATGAGATAGGAGATATTCTCCCCCCATTCACACACACCAAGGATGGTCATGTGAGGACATAACCAGGAACAGTCTTCACCAGGAACCTCACCAGGCTGACTCTGACCCCATAAATTCAGACTTCCCAGCTTCTACAACTGTGAGAAATAAATATTTACTGTTCAAGTCACTCAATCTATGGAATTCCCACAAGCTGAACTAAGACAATGAGCTAATAAATTTAATTTATGCAAATATGTGTAGGGCTTTCTGCTACTTGCAACCTAATCACCGTGACTCTTCCATCTGACTGGCACAGACATTTCAATACTGTAAAGGACGAAAAACAACTAGTTTAAATTTGGTCACACATGCTAAGGTTCCTATTTCTGTTCTCCCCTGTTAATGTGTAAACCAGAAGGTAATGTACAACAACGACTAGAATACAAACCAGGAACACTTCTCTAATGTCACAGTTCCTCTCGTTTCCATCTCCCTAGCCCCGTGGCTCTCCACGTGTGCTCTAGGGATCCTGGGAGCTCCTCAGACCTTCCGTTAAGGGCTCTACAAGGTCCAAAAGACCGTCATAAAACTAAGATGCCACTTGCCTTTTAAACGCATAAATACCCAGTGGGCTTCCCAGGGACCATATGACGTACCCACAATTATCTGAAAAGACTGTTATAAAAATCCAGCCATATATGTGTGATGCTGGATTTTCTTCACATACTTCACCCGAGACAACAGATGGCAACAGACTGAATATATAAACGGACATGAGAAACTAGGTATTTTCTGTTAGCCTAGACTTAGAAGAGTTTGCAAAAATGTAAAACAATATACCTTTCTTACTAAATTTTGTTTTGGAAAATCTAGCTATTTTTCATGAAAAACAATGTTATTTATGTTAACTTACAGTGAGTTAATTATACTCAATTAATGCATATTTTATGACTTTCTCTCAGTTTTAATTTCTTATTTGGTAGATGTTAACAGGTATAATCCATACAACAAAAGCTCTCTGGGATCCTTAGTGAATTTAAAGAGTGTCAGGTGGTCCTGGGCCACAGAGTTGGAGTTGCTGCCCTAATCCTTTGTGACACTGGGCTCTCCTCTAGACTGTGCAGTGGACACTGACCACTGAGGCACCAAGAGACCAGAAGAGGCTCTGCAAGCTGGGAGCAGCTCTGGCGCAGTCCAAGGACCAAGAGCCGGGCTGTAAAAAGTGGGTGCAGAAGTTGTTGGCCCGCCTGTTGGAAATGAGCTGCGATAGTAGCACCTGGAAGGGAAGGAAAGCGCAGAGACACATCTGGTGACAGAGCAAGAGTTTGCTCAAAGCACCTTTCTATCTGCCACAATGATTTGGAGTTATCAGACTTAAACAATTACCTCATGTAAAACCGAATGGCGCTTCGTAAGAAAAGGTATATGTTAAAAATGAAATAGCAGAGTTCTCTCTAACCTATTTTAAAAAGTGAGAGGCAAATCCGTACAGCCTGTCAGCGTATTATGATGAACCGGCTATTGATTTTCAGCTGCAATGAAAGGCACAACCCGCTCAAAGGAGCTTACCAGTTCCAGTCGGCTTTCTCCCACGTGGACTTTCTGATGGTGCTGGAATTTCATGAGTTTTCCCCACCTCTGCTGGTAGAAATGTCTGAAAAAGTCCAAAGCCCCATAAAAAAGAAGTTAACTGCAGTTTTTATAACAAGAAGGCAAGAGAATGAAAAACAAAACAAAACAAAACCCCAGCATCTTGTAACGATATACAAACCTACTTTCAAGTCTGTGCACAATTTCAAAATGAATGTATGTAAGCCTTTAAAAACAAATACAAATATTAATCTAATCTTATATTTCATCCACCAATGGCCCTCCTATGGCTTTAAAACTAGCCCTCCAATTCAGTGCCACGCATAAGGCCCTTCCTGCTCAGTGCCACTTCCTCCCCGGCCTTACGTCACACCGAGGCTGACTGGAAACCACTGCAGTGACCGAGACTCGCCGCTGGCCATTCCCCGTCTACAACACACTTCTCTGACTGTAAGGCTTTCTTTCTTTCCTTTTTCCTCTGGTACACTTCAACTCTAACTGCAAAATTCAAACGCAGACTCAAATGTCCTCCTTGCAAGCCCTCCTGCCTGCCTCCCCACTGCTCTGGCTCAGCGAGTAGAGCCCCCTCTGCACTGTTCACAGCCGCACACGTACCGCTCTCCTATCATGCATACCTGGGGGTACCATGAGATCAGGTGGAAAGGGGGTATGGAGACTAAATTATGTATACCAAACGACCATGATAAACTAGATTTTATTCTAAGTATGACAGGAAGCCATTGGAAATTTTAAGCAGCATAATGACACAATCTAATTTATGGTTTTCAAGGTAGCTCTCAGGGCTGTTCTAATAATCAGGCTGGAGAGGGCTGGAGAGGGAGAAAGTTCAACAGGGACACTACTTAAGCGGTAGCTTAGACTAGGGTAGTAACTGTAGAAGCAGAAACAGATGGACTCAAGTTATACTCTGGAAAAGGAAACTGTAAGAATTGGCGATGAAACCCTGACTGGTGTGGCTCAGTGTGCTGGGCATCGTCCTGCAAAGTGAAAGGTCACCAGTTCAATTCTTGGTCAGGGCACATGCCTAGGCTGCGGGTTCAGTCCCTGATCGAGGTGCATAAGGGAGGTAACTGATTGATGTTTCTCTCACATCAATGTTTTTCTCTCTCTCTTTCTCACCCCTTTCCCAACTCTCTAAAAAATAAATAAATAATTAAAAAAAAAAAGAATTGGCAATGGATTAAACGTGGGGTAACAGGGAGAAATAAGATGGTGACTCTTGGGTTTCTGGTTGGACTAAATGGAATTGAGGATGGCATTACTTACGGAGATTATTGAGGTTCTTTGGCCCCCGCCCCACAGGACGTATCAATAATGATACTGAAGCGTCTTCAGTACAGTGAAAACAAAGAGGTCCACACTGCTTAAATGCACATACGGAGAAATGGTACTTACGCCACTTACAGCTCAGCCTAACTGAATTATCAGCCATACCTCAGTTTTCAAGTTGGCTTTCAAGTCCAATTCTCCCAAAACATTCGATGGAGGGTCTTCGTTCCCTAATGAAATTTAAAACCATTAAACCAATTTAAGAATCTGCTTGCAAAATACAATCTGAACCAAAGGCAACAAAATGTTCTTACTTAGCGCGCCACACCCACTTTGCTGTTTTATTTCATAGTCAGTAGAAAACAATAAAAAAGTTTGTATGAAAATTATCAGAGGAACAGAGCCCTGACCTGTGTGCCTCCCTGCTCTACTTTTTGCAGAGGGTGAAACTGTTTCTTGTTGTTCAGATAGCTACCCAGAAAGAATGATACAGTATTATTTGTGGAGACATCTTATTTCTAAGTGTTTTTCTACTGCAATCTGTATCATTTGTCCCTAACATAAAATGTCCTGGGCCACTGAGGAATATTCTTGATAAAAAAGGTGATTTATGGATAGACCCACTTCACTTGCTTTATTCTGACACAGTAAAGTTGAACATAAAGTAAAAAACCTGTGAGGCAGATGAAAGAAAATTGAATTTTTCTCCGGTGGAGACTCAAGTCTATCCCTATCTTGGACCTTTCTTTCCTTCTCCCCCGTCCTTCTGCGACTCGTGTCTCACATAAGCCTCCAAAGAAAAATCTTCCTTTTGCCAAGAGGCTGTGGGCTTTTTCTTGCTAAAGTGTTTTTACTTTTTGCTCCTTCAAGAGAAGAAAAAGGTGGGGTGGGGGTGGGGAGGAGTAATAGACTGTAGGGATGATTAAGTCATAAAACTTGTAAAGCATTCAATTTACCTCAGGCTAAATTCAATGGAAAATTTCAAGGTTACTTATTTCAACCCTGGGAACATTTCTTAATGTCTCCCACTTAAGTTCCTACTGTGAACGGGACTAAATCACGGGCCTCGGCTTCCGGAGGCGGCATTAGATGACATCTGAGCCTGTTCCAGTTTGGAAGTCCAGGATGCTGCAAATCATTCGGCCAGAGTGGGGGAGTCAATGTCCCTGACCCTCACGAGTCGAGCCCAGGTCCCTCTGCGCTCTCACAGCACCCTGTGCTTAACCCAATTCTAAGCACCTGTCCCATGACAGTGTCACTGCCTACTTACAACACACGGCTGCGTTCACAGCTGTCTTCCCACCCTGACTACTTGCCTTTGCGTCCCCAGAGCCTAGCACAGAAGGAATTGATAATAAGGTGTGCGAAGTTGGATGATATACTGAACGGCTGTGCTCGAACCTTGTACATTGAAAGTTACTGACCATTTCTAGTAAGACTAACATTCCCTGAAATCTGTTAGAACATATTTCATTTCTCTTTTAAACAAATTCTAAACCAGAAACTACTCTCATTTTACCTGAACAATAAACTGTTTTTTTAAAAAAGTGCTCCCTTGATTAAAGTGACCAGCTGGATTGAACTGACATACCCTCCAAATCTGTAAGTCAGATGAGAAGAGAAATGATGCTTATTTTTGTGTTATTATCCCCATTTTATACAGCAGAAGTAATGTTTTCTAAAAGGCACACAAGTACCATGCAAGTTACTTAAACTCTGTGAACTCATTTGCTCATTTGTAAAATAGGGGTGATAAAAAAATTACTTATTTCCCAGTATTGTTTGGGTTGACAAGAAACCTGGAGATCAGAGAGGTTCAGTAACTTGCAGCAGTCCCCTGCCTCTGCCCTGTGTCCATGGGAAATGGATCTGAGGGCTTAAGCTTTGAACACAAGTGTCTTTTAGAGAAGCCTCATCTTCAGGCTTAAATTATTTTGTGACATTCTGGAGCCAAAATCAAGTTTTGGAAGGTTGTTGTAAATTTACTCTACATCCAATCATCTCCGTAAAATGCTAAAATCTGCAATTAGATTCTCACCTATGTCACCCAAATTTTCTTCAGAAGAAACAGTGACTGCGAGGTCTCCCTCCTTCTGGAGCGTTTTCTCCGCCGATGCTTGAACGGTCCATTTGCCACTGTGATCACTCTTTATGGTCAAGTCCTGCTCACACTCCGTTGCTGGCAGAGCCACATGGCAGGCAGCTGGGAGGACCACGTGGGAAGGAGTGATTTCTGATTCTTGCCCATGAGTACACTCCCTGATGGTGGTTTTCAAGTCTCCCTCAGGCTCCGGCTGGGCAGGAGGAAGAGAAGGCTGCTCTGTCTCGGTGTCTCTGACATGTGGCATGTCATCAGCTAGTTTAGCACTAGTATTTGCTGCTGTCAAAGAGCGAATACTGGAAGAATCCTCAGCCACCTGCCCAGATGTTTGCTCCGGTGTTCTCAGGGTGACAGGTGAGCCAGCTCTCCTCTCCAAGTCCCTCCCTGCTGACCAAGGTGCTGTGGTGCTGTCCCCTGCTGTCCCTGCCTCGGGGCTTTTATCCCGGCTCTGAACTGAGCTCAAGGACACACTCTTCTCTTCCGGCGGCAGGCCTCCCTCTGCAGAAGGCGTGCCGACTGACACCTTGGTGCGCCCTTCCCTGGTGCTCACTTCTTTTCCTCCTGTGAATGGCCTGGGACACTGACAGTTGTTCTCGGCAATTAGGCTGGGCATGGGGACCTCACACTTGCTCATTTTTGCAGCTGACAGGTCATCTCTTCCGTCTGGGTTGCTTGCAGTCAGCGGGTTCTCCTCGTGCCTGTCCAGGCCAGTGACAGTTAGCGCACACTCGGCCGTGCTGGTGGAGATGATGGCAGCGTCGCTCAAATCCTCCATTCTTGCAACCAGGGGCCGCTCTTCGTCCTGGGGGATGGCACCCCTCATGACTGCTTCTCGCCCTTCAGAGGTGCTAGTGGAAATCATGGTGGTGTCACTGATCTCTTCCACGGGGGTGGTCGCGGGGTGGACTTCTGGACGAGGGACGTCACTGGACATGGGGTCCTCGCAGTCCTCCACTGAGCTTGTGGAGATGACAGCACTTCCATCTTTTTCCTCCACGGCTGTGGCAGACTGCCCGTGTCCGCTTTCTGCGGCGCCCCCTGACATGGAGGCCTCGCACTCCTCCGCTATGCTGGTGGAAATGAGAGCGCATTCGTCTTTCTCCTCCTTGCTGGTTGAGGTGAGAGGCCTTTCCACTGCTGTGGGTGCACTGGGCATGGGCACCTCAAAGTCGTCTGTGCTGACCAAGACGGGGCCCTTGGCTCTTTCTTCAGCTGTTGCCACTGGCTGCTGGCCGCCAGCGCACAGGGTGGTCGTGGCGCTGGAGACAGGCACTTCGCATTCCTCCCCTATGCTTGTGGAGATCATGGCGCACTCGTCTTTCTCCTCGTTCCTTGCTGCGGTGAGCTGGCTCTCCTCTCCTGAAACCGCACTGGGCATGGGGGCCTCAAATTCTTCCGTGTTTCCTCTGGGGCCTTCCATATTTTCTTCAGCTCTCAGAGCTCCTGAATGGCCTTCCATGTCCCTAATGGTGGTTAACTGCGAGGTATAGTCATGTGTGGTACTGGTGGAAATCACCAAGCCTGTAGCTTGACTTTGGCCGCCAGCGAAGCAAGTCTGGTTGGTAATACTGTCACTGGCTGTGGTAGCCAGGAGGCCATTGCACTCCTCATTTTCCACAGAGGTAATGACCCCCTCATCTTCTTTCTCACTTGGCGATGTGTGAGGAACTTCATATTCCAGAACGGCACCAGACACCAGTTCCTCATAACTGCCCCCCACCAGGCCAGTGGAAATAGTGATGTCTTCAACTTTGTCTTTGCCAGTGAGCTGACTGTCACGTTGACCTGAAGCTGCGCTAGTCATGGGCCCCTCACAACCTTCGGGCACTGGTGCTGCTCCACCATTTCCCGAAGCTGCGCTGGTCACACTGCTTTCCACGATCCCCTTGGCACTGGAGCAAATCTCTGCATCTTTCACGTCCTTCTCTGCATCGCTAACGCTGTGGACGTTACTTTCCTGCGCATGCCCGGTGGCGGCTCCGGCTGCAGTGCCAAGATGACCATCTCCTCCTGCTGCGCTCTCACAGACGGGCACCTCCTCGCTTTCTTCTTCTATCCCTGTGCGAGCTGAGGCGTGCCCAATTTCATTTCCTCTCCCAGTACTAGTCACAACACCCTCACCTTCATCATCCTCCTCTTTGGCGCCCGTGCTGGTGACAATGCCCTCATCATCACAGGGACCGGCAGCAACCAATGGTACGTTAGCGACTTCTTTGGCTACAGTACTGTCCATGGCACCCTGGCCAGTTTCTTCTGACTCAGAACTTATCACAAAGCCTTCGCTGCTCTCTTCCGAACCAGTGCAACTTGCTGGCCCCTCTGCGTCTTCCTCCGTTATCCCAGTGCTGGTCACGGCGCTCTCCCCCTCTGTACCGTCATTCCCAGAACCATCTCCTTCCTGGGTGGCATTTGTTCCTGGTGGTATGTCATTGTCCACCAGGACGACAGCCGCGCCTGTAACCATGAGCTCCTCCTGCGGCCCTGCACCAGTGACGGGGCACATCGCAAAGCTTCCACTTCCCCTTTCTGCTCCTGTACACGTTACAGTCCCCTCGGTTTCTTTTTTGGGGCCCATCCTTGTCACATTTCTCTGGAACCTGTCTACCTCTTCACTGCTTAATGACCCCTCTTGCATTTCTGTCCCAGCACTTGTTACGGCTCCATCGCTTTCACCTTCACTGGTGAAAGTAACAGCTCCCCCAAGTCTTTCTGAGTCTCTGCTGGAAGAACCATCACATTTTCCTTCAGAGCCAGCACTGGTCACAGCATCATCTTTCTCCTCTGTCACAGCACTATTGACACTGTCTTCAACTGTGACCGCCTGAGTAGTCCCTGGGCCTGCTGCTCGCCCTTCGGACCCGGCTAGAGTACACTCCCCGCTTTCTCCCTCCTTGGTGCTGGTGAGGAAGGCTTCATGTTCCGCCAGGCCCTCCGTGACCACACCCCCTCCTTCCTCTGCTGCGGCAAACACGGTGCGCTGGCTGGCTTCTGCCCCTGTGTGGAGAGCAGTGTCTCTGGAGCCCCCCGTGAGGCCTTCATCTGCTTCAATGCTTGTGCAAGGCGCTGCCACCTCCCCCTCTCCTCTTTCGGAAGAAGTGGTTGTGGCATCCCCGGCTTTTACTGAGTCTAAGGGAAGGCCTTTGTCCTTCCCTTCTGTACTAGTGGCAAGAGAAGTGTCCTCTGCTCTGCCAGACCCAGCTATCACATCCTCAGTTCTTCTGTTCCTTTGCTGTGAAACAGAGGGGGCAGGGTTACCTCCAGCACTGGTGTCTACTTCACTGTTTTCCTTCGTTCTTTCAACGTCAACTGACACATGCTCTGTGTCATCTGAGCCTCTACTGTGCTCAAGTTCAACAGTTTCAGCATCTTTTTCAGTACTCATGCCCACAACACGGTCAACAGTGATGCCATCCTTTTGGTCATTTGCTACTGCAGTTCTAACTGCCTGCTTTGAAGTGGGCTCTCTACTTAAGTCACTTTCTTTCTTGGCCATGTCCACCAAGCCACCTTCTTTGTTAACATTCTCATTTCCCATAATCATGTCTGTTAACTTGCTATCAAGGGGCACGTTTCCTTTCCCTTGTTTACTATGCAGTATGGTGGCCTGGGAACCTTCTGGAATGTGTCTTTTGCTATCTAGGCTTGCTCTCGCTGGCCTATCTGCTGTGGAAATTGCACCACCTTCTTTGCTGTGACTTGTCCTAGGGACTTCAGAGTCCCTAAGGGTCAAACTTTGGTTAGGGAGATCGGAGTGGTCCCCCAGGCAGGTGCTGGCTGTACCACCTTCTAAAACAGTTCTCTTGTCAACCACAGGGATTATACCTGCATCATGAGATTGTTTCTGAGGCACAAGAGCCACTGAACTTAAGGATGGTGAGGGGTCTAAATTTGTGGAATGTTCAAGAACAGCGCCTCCTTGGGCAACACGCTCTTCAGCAGGTCTTGTGTGTTTCAAGTTCTTTTGTGCCCTGTCATTTTCTGATGGAGTACAAGGCAACACTCTATGACTAGCTTCAGAATCTGCATTCGATTCCTGAGTTCCTTGCTGAGTGGGTGTTTTCTCCCTGGGGTTCAGTTTGGACACAGCGCTTTGGATATGCACTTTCTTGGTCACGGTGCTTTTATGGTCGGCGTGCTTTTCAGAATTACCAGCAATCCCTGTTCCACGCCCCGATTTACAGGGCGGAGTGGCCGTTTTTGCATCCACGGTGGAAGTTCTTACTTCATCCTTCAGAACTGCAGCTGTCATTTTTTGTTTCATCACATTTTCAGAGTCAGTGTCTTGCTGAGAACTATTACTACTGCTTTCAAGGGTTTTTGACCCTTCCAGTACACTTTCAACAGCAGGTTCAGAGTCAGTTTCCATTGGCTCTTGTTCAGGGATCAGTGTGGTATCAATGCCTCTTTTTGGTCTCTGAAGGGAGGAGCTACTGAGAGGGCTTGAAGTGTTTGCTGCTAATTTCTCTTCTCCTTTGGTTATTTCTTGGGATGCACTTCCTTTTCGATTTTCACATGACCTTCTGCTTAATCTCTTTTCTGTGACTGAACCATTTCCTCTGGACTTTTCATGATTACCATCAACTTCTTTACCATCCTTGTCATCCGATTTGTTATCTTCCTTCTTTTTCACGTCCTTATTACTATGCTTTGAGCTTCTGCTTTTGTGCCCATCAGATAACTTTCTCTCTGGTCTGGAGGAGCTTGAATCCTTCTCACCCTTACATCTGTCTTTTGCTAACAGTGGCTTAGCTCTGTGACCAGAGTCCTTCTGGGCACTGTGGGCTGAAGAAGCTGCACTCTCTAATGTGGGCTCAACTGCAGCTTCCTCCGAAGATTTGTCCTCAGCTTTAGACTTTCGTTGTCTATCTGGGTCATTTTCTTCTGAGTTCTTCTCCTTATCTGGTTTTGAAGTGGTTGTCTGTTTTGTGACACCCTCTTGTAATTCTGTATCAATGACTTTTGACTGTTTGCCTTGACTTTTTGACTTAGACCTGGACACAAGTTTCTCTTCTAACAAGTTCTTTGTTCGCCGCTTCTCCTTGTGAAAAACTTCTTCTGGTTTTGAATTACTGTCTAAATTAGTCGAGTCCGTATCACACTTATCCTCTGAGTAACTTTCACTTCTTCTCTGTAATGTGGTTCCGTGTTGCCTGGAACTCAGAGAATCTTTCTGAATTTTAGAATCACTTGATCTTCTTGATTTGTGCTCTGCCTTAGTTTTGTCGGTTGACAGATGTCTCTCTTTTTTGTTTTCTTTACGAATATTCTCATCTGTTTTTATAATATATTCAGAAACTGGTTTTCCATCTCTGCCTAAAATCGATAACTTCCTTTCATTCCTATGTTTACTTTTTCGTTCGGTTTTATCATCTAAAGAAAGCTTAGTTTGTTGACTTTGCTTCTGAACGCTTTCATCTACCTTTAACCCTTTCTCAGAAGAGTGAATCTCAGTCTCATCACTTGTTTTATGCACACTGTCCCCTTTATGTTTATGCTTCGAAGACAACTTGTCTTCTGACACAGCTTTTTCTTTTTCAGGCTTTTCCTTGGAAGATTTCGTCTCTTTCTTAGGGAGGTTTTTCACATGTCCTGTTTCAGAATCATCTTTCTTTAGGTGCTTTTCATTTTTAAGTGTGTTTTTCTGTTTCTGGGGTTCTCGTTCTTCTGTGCCCATGTCTGGGCGTTCCACTTGCTTTTTTCCATCTCGCGTGTCGGTCTCTTCCTGTGCCCCTTCTACCACAACAGGGGTAGATGTCCGCCTTTTATGTTCTCTTTCCAGTTTGGATTCATTTTTGTTTTCATCAGTTGAATGCAAACACTCTGATAGTCTCCGGGTAGGTTTACTTGCTTCACTTTTTGTATGAATATGCTTCAAATCCTTTGAAGAAGACACCTTTTCCTTTTCACAATGCTGTAAGAAAACAAAGGTTAAAATATGAGATATAAAGTCAATTTTTATATTCAAATTTAACATCTAGGTGCATTTAATATGCTGAGCGCTGTCACGTATTTTATACCTCACATAACCTCTGCAAGCAGGCTGTGGCTGCACGATTAACTTCATGCTGTGCACCAGCATGACTCGGTAACTTGACACCCAGGCAACTTGGATGATCTCAGTCTAAGTCTAGTACTCTTCCCACTATATTGCAGGCATCTTTATAGAGACTAGTTAACTCTCAGTCACTAAAGCCCACGAATGCCCAGTAGTCATTCATAAATATAAAATGAAAGAATGACAATCCAATGTTTTTTTCAGTCCAAAAGTACGATGAAGACAATTTAAAAATTTATATTGAAATAAAGGTTTCTGATATTTTAATTTAGATACCAGAAGTTTTTAGAGAAGCCTCATGAATTTAGACTACCTGCTGGATGATCTGCTTAGGAAGGTTCAAATGCACACAATAACTTACAGTAACCACATCATATAAAATTTATGTGTATGTTTATATAACCAAGGAAAGATACTCAGAGATCAGAGCATTTAAACCTTCCCCTCTATCCAATAGTATGGCACAGAACAGGTTATTAATGTTAATAAGTAGATGCTGACAAAACATACTTTCATAAAGACTCACTGAATACTAGCTATAATTATTCTCATACGAATAATAGGCAGAAGTTCCCAGAAAGACTTCTATGCCTCTGGGTCTGCTTACCATGGCAACACCTTACAATTTAACACAAAGACTAACATACTTCTACTAACATAGGGACCAGGACAGAGAAAAATCTTAAAAAAATACTTAAAAATTAAATTCCTCAAAGAAAAAACTAAAAGGGATTTCATCAACCTAATTTTGACAACTTTGTTATTGCCAAGATAAGAAACAGGGTGGATGAGGGAGTAGGAAGTAGAAATGCAGTTACTACTTAGAGAAACGATCACATGAATCATCTTGCTGAAATGAGGAATTCAAACTGTAATAGGATGGTGGGTAATAATGAAAGTAAGGGATCTTTATTGAACTTGGAAAAGATTCAGCTGCATTTCTAAGTGTTACTCCAATGGACTGAATAGCTTGTATCTAACAAAAGAGCATACAGAATGGGTTTATTAATTAAGACACACCTCACTGGTTTTGACGGTTTCTTTGGAATCTTCTTCAGCTTGCTGTTTCTTTTTAGAACTCTCTTCAACATTCCTACACAGGGGACAAAAATCAAACATGAACCTTGAATAAGAAATTTTCAGGAAGGTTAAAAAAAAAGGCTAGCTTCCCTTTTCTATAAATACTTGACCCATAAATGAAGACTTGTTATATTTCAACTGAAATCCTTTTCTTAGTCAACAGAGAATACAATCCCAAATGTGACATGAACTATTCTTGGAGCAATAGGAAGGCATAATTGAAACAAAAATTCCTGAATTGTTGCTTGAAATTGAATACTTTATGAACTACGATTACATTTTGAAAGTCTTACTATCTTTTGGGTAAACAAGGTAGTCTTATTTATTCAGATCAATAGCAATGAAGTATGAAAAAACTGAGAGCTGACTCATCAGATAGTTTTGCAAAATGTTGATTCAGGTGTCTTGAAGTTGTAATAAATTTACAGAATTGCATATTAATGGCATAGCAAATTGCAGCCCATGGCTCACATGACTTCTTAGTCTCTCTATCTCTTCAGCTTTCTAAGTCTTACAGGATTAACTATGATAACGCAGTATGAAAAAAGAGTTTGGGTCGGACATCTGGTTTACGGGGAGAAGCGTGGGATACCAGTGAAGAGAACTGCCGGAAAGACTGGAAAATGAACGCTATCACTGTAAGTAGTCACTGCATGTTCAGAATGGAAATACTTCCTGAGTCCTTCTGGAGGGGCCCGAAGCCCTCTGAAACTCCAGGGACAACTGCTTATACATGTGTATTTCTTTGGGGAGAGACTCCAAAGCTTCCACCAAAGAGGTCTGGATCCCCGCCCGCCCAGATCAAGTATTAAGATTAACACATGAAATATTATAGGTATTAGCACAATGAATTATGATATAAAAAATGAAATTCCGAGGTCTTTAGTAAGCATGCAACAACATGCACATTGAAGGTCTGGCTCTTAACTGTCACTTTCAGTGCCTCTCTTCCAAAAGCATTATGGGAGAATGTTACAATGGGAATGTTGCCAGGTAAAATGTGTACCTTGAGTCTTTTTTCCTTTTTTTGCTTAAGGCTACTTTTTTTTCTAAAACTTTCCGTTCTTTAAGGACTTCTTTAATTCTGGGGGCTTTAGGTTCCAAACTCTTTGTTGATGGTTCTTCTAAGTCCATACTATTTTTGCCTGGGAAATAAAAGAAAAATCAATAAACTATTTCATAACAGTTCTAAAAGTGTAATGCTTACTTTTCATTAAGATTTTCTAATTACTGTAAAAATGCAAAATGGTTTTAATATCAAATTGTGCTGGAATAAGAATAATATTTTAGACGAAGTCTTGTCTTTTTACTTCAAATGTTCATACAGGTTAATAATAACAATAATAAATAATACAATAATTAATAAATAAATAATAATACAAGAATAAACTGTTTTGTGTACTACAGTTGTAAACCTGCTTTTGCCTATCCCTGTGTATGTGTGTGTATTTGGGTGTTACACAGGATCAGTGTCCAGAGGAAATTCAGTTTTGTTCAATGAAATACTGCAAATATTTGACACTGTAACTAACATAAAGCACAGATTAATTCCATTAGTGTCACCAGCACAGCTTGATTACTCACTTGTTAACAATCTATTTTTGTCATAATTCATTCCACAGCCACTGGAAAATAAACTGCTAACATGTGAGTTGTGTAATCTAGTACCTGACAGAATGTTTAATTTTGACAAAGAAATATAATTTGTAAAAAGTGACTAAACACATCAGATTAAAAAGTAAGAAAATCTTCCACACCTGAAAACAGATAATTTTTGAAAAATATAACAGCTTTGCCCTGGCCGGGTGGCTCAGCTGGTTGGAGCGTCGTCCCATACACCAACAGGTTGCTGGTTCGATTCCCGGTCAGGGCACATACCTAGGTTGCGGGTTCGATCCCTGGTTGGGGAGCCTATGAGAGGCAACTGATCAATGTTTCTCTCTCACATCGATGTTTTTCTTTCTCTCTCTCTTCCTCTTTCTCTAAAAATCAATAAACATATCCTCGGGTGAGGATTAAAAAAATATACATATAACAGTTTTATTGAGATAAATTCAGGTTGTTTTATTTTATATTCAAATGTCATAAGTAATATAAATTTCTAGAAACTAATGGAGTATATAAGATGGGTTTAAAATATGAAAGTCAATATCTCCTATACCTTGACTCTTAGCTTTCGATGACTTTGTCTTTTCTGCTTTCTGTTTTCGTTTTTCTTCAAGTTTTTCTCTATTAATTTGCCTTCTCAAAAGCCTCTCTTCTTTTTCTTTAGCCTAAAACCACAAAATACTCACAATTATTGTGCTATCGGGCAAAAGCAAAACATTCCAAAAAAAAAAAATGTTCCCTTCAGTCTTACAAATTAACAGGCTCTGCAAAAGTGCAAATACACTACATAATTTGGAAACACCCAGAATAATTGAGACAGATGTGAAAATTTTCCTTTACTCTTTCAGAATGCCAGTGGTTTACTGGCATACAAACTGGGTAAGGTATCATTTTGCAAAATGGTGGTTTATAACACTGGGTGCCACAAGTAAAAGGGTAACTGTGAAAATATCTATGAGCATCAGGGGGACATAGTAGATCTCCATAATTTTTGCATTATTCTTAAAGGAGAAAATTGAAATGCAGATTTAAGTGACAGGTTAGTCCTACAACAAATATGACTTGTTGGTTGTACTCTCGGTACCCAGGTTTTGGGTGTGGGACTGTCTGTTTTCGAATTTTGAAGTCAGAGAGCTCCCAGTCACTGTGTTACTCCCACTGTCCCTTTCTGGCCAGACTCACCATTTGAAGTGCCATAGCCATAAGCCCTAACCAAGCAAACTTTTCAAGAGTTAAGCCACTAGTAGAACTGAGTGCATGTTCTTCAAATCATTTTCCTATGTAATATTTCCTCATTCTGAAATGCACTTTTCATATTTTAATGTTTCTGAAATTTTAAGTCCTCTTAAATCTCATGTGCACATACAATAAGGAAGCAGGTTTCTTTTCTCTACAAAGCTGTTGTTAATCCAATGGTACGTCTTATAATGAGGAGTATTTTCAAATCCAGTAAGTATGTGGACTGCACTTCCCTCCCAATATTATGTTCATAGCTTATAGCACACGCTCGATTCGCACTGGAGAAAACATTTCCATGCCTCGAAACATGGAGGTTACCAGTTTTTCACTATTCATCGGGATGATATGAACACCTTTGTCACACGTTTATGTCCATTCTTGCCAAGTTAAATGACAAAGTTCCCGAAGGTAGAACCTATGCGTCGTTGTTTTGTATGCTCACCAGTAGTGCCCTGCACTCAGACTGGACAAGTTTGTCAACCTGATTAATGTGAAGATGATAGCTGAGCAAATGTGACTTACGATCGACTGTCGCCGTTGCTCTACAGTTAGCTCGTCATCAGAATCACTGTAATACTTTGAGTAAAGGTACGGTTTGTGAACGTAAGCATGCCGCACACTTTTTGCTTTTCCTTCACTGGGATCGCAGGTTTGAGTTTTTGTTTTATTCTGTTTGTTCTTCTCTTCATCTGCAAGAAAGTCAAAAGAAAGAGGAATGTCCCTGTGAATTAGCAATAAAATCAACATTATGCTTGAGCAACATCAAGCAGCAAAAGCGGTATCAATGTTGCTCATGTGTATTTGTAGGTCAAACAGGAAACATCACTATGTGAAAATTCAGAAATCTAGACATTTTCAAAGGCCAGAATCCATATCTTAATTTACTTTTTAACAATCAGCTTCTTGGGTATAAAGGGAGATTGTAAAAAAAAAGAATTTAAACTTTGTAGTTCTTTGTTTTCTTGACAAAGAATGAAATCTCATTTGTATGCCAGTGGACTTGACATGACTGCTTTACGTGTTAAATTGAACCAACACATCAGAAGCCATGCCTTAAAGAAGATTAACCACCCCACTGCGTCCCCTGTGGGGAGGACGCAGCAGTCACCGGCCCTGCGCCAAGGAAACGCTAGAACCTCTCTCCCACAGGGAGGTCGGTCAGCTTCTCCACGACACAGCAAGGAAACGGAAACATGGTTTTCACTTCCTACCACTCGGTACTGTCACAATAGCAATCTTCTTACCTTTCGGATTCCATACATATAAAATCTAGTCCTGTCCAGGAAAACTTGCAAAGACCCAAAAAAGCACACAGAATTACAACTTTACTTAGGCTGGAAATATACCTATAGTACTAAAAGCTTCTACTTTTTCTCTCTGGGTATTCTATCTGAAAGCCAGCATCAAATTTATAAGACGCAAATAATATTCCATCTTACTGAATTTTTAAAAAGTCATAAACAGAATTAAATCATGTGGTAAAGAGCAGCACGTGGTATGGTCAGAAGTCCGGACTCAGGTCTGAAACAGGTGCTGGTGCTCACTAGCTACATGACCCTGGACAAGAGGACCTCTCCCCTCGGTGACTATTTCTTCACCTGGACCTACTTCTCAGGGTTGTTGTGAGAATTACAGGGATCAGTACACAGACCAGAGCAGTAACTTAGCACAGGGCCTGGAATATAGTAAGTACTTAGTCAGGGCTAACTGAAAAACGGACAATATAGTAAAGAGAGGTAAAGTCTTTGCCCTTGGCTTCTGGGAGGTTATCTCTAAACCTCTGGAATACCAGGGCTGACTGGAGTGTTTTTGTTCACCTAGGGGTCTTGCGTCAAGCCAAATCATCTAAGAGTGTAATTTAGGGTGGGCGCTTTGGGTCACTGAGTGTCAGCGAGACCTCCAGAGGGCCTGGAGACAGGCCAGTTGCATGGGCAGTCAGCCGTGACTCCATGGTGCAGCCCCAACAGAAACTTTGGACCTGAAGACTCAGGTGAGCCTCCTTGGGCGGCAATAGCCACGTGCGCTGTCACAGCGATGCTGGGGAAAGAATGCTGCCCACGCCTCCGCAGGGCAACCAGAAGCTCCCTGTCTGGAACCTCCCTGGACTCTGGCCTATGCACCTCTTCCCTGGTTGATTTTAATCAGTGCCCTTTAGCAGTAATAAACTGTTAACTGAGAGTTTAACAGATTTCACTGAGTACTGGGAGTCCATTTAACAAATTATCAAACCTGAGGGTGGTCCTGGAAATCCTAAACTTGCAACTGATGTCAGAAGAGGGGAGTCTCATGGACAGGGCTACCTCACTCTCTCTGTCTTTCACAACACACACACCCCTTCACATACATTATCTCATCTAAACTGTGTAATAATCCTAGGGAATGGTGATAAGAGATGTAGAACCAAGGCTTGTGGAGGTTCAGTAACTTACCAAGCTTGCTCAGACAGAAGACCTTGGAGCTGGGACTCAGAAACAAGTCTTCCAACTACAAAGTCCCATGCTCCTGTCACTGTACCACACTGTCTTCCGAGGCACAGCGATCTGAATATACAAATAACGCTTGACGGGAAGCTTCCCAGAGCCATTATTAAGGAAAATGCTTTACCGTCTGATGTAATCTCTCCTTCTTCCACGCTGTCAGACACTACAACCTCCTCCTCAGTGTCTTCTTCAAAAGACGAGAGGTCACTGGTATGGACAGAGCTGACTGTAATGTCCGTAAGTCCATCCACGTCAGAATCTATCACAGAGCAATCTTTAAAAAGGTGGTAAAACACAGAAGATAAATCATCTTGTTGCAAGAACAGAGTCAGCACCCAATTTCCAAATTAAAGGTTTTCTGCTTTAAATGCATTTCAAAGAACTTCAATTTTAGAAATAAAATCTCTCATTAGCAACCAATATCAAATAAGGTAGAGCTGTTTCCAGAAAATACAAAGGCAAACTATTATCCAGTAAAAATAATGAAAGGATTAACTTATGATGTAAATGACAGAAACAAAAGCAAATTGAAGTAACTAATAGATAAACTACGTAATATTTTAAAGATTAGGGTATACAACAATGAATGAAGTTGCTTGAAATAATGTATGGCAATAAATCATAAGAGTTAAACTATAGGGTTCAGAGCTTCTCTGTTAATCTACTTTGTGAATTTGTACACTAGTATTGACAACAAATACACAAATGTTTATTGCTCATTTTTTTAGCAAAGTAGATACAAGTTCTCAGGCTTTTGAAATAAGAATCAAATTTATTAAAATTTGAAGGCAAATGTGATACCCCCAATAGACACTCTTTTTTTCTTTAAACTGTTGGAGACTTTTGCAAGTTTTTACCTTCTTTTGTTCCTTCAGTGGTTTTAGCTTTATTATTGTTCTTTTCTGAAGGAGCTTTTGTACACTCCACTTCTTTATCCTTTGCTTGTTTTTCATCTTTGACTTTTTGTGTATCTTCATTCCTTTTTGAGTGATCAAATTTCTTTTCAGTCTTTTCCTTCTTTTCTTTCTTTCTTTCTCCTTTTTCGCTGCTGTCTGGTTTCTTTTCGCCTTTGTCTGATTTATTTTTTTGGTCACCGCTTTCCTGTTGAATATCTTTATTTAGCAGAACTGAACTATTACTCTCTTTTGTGTGATTTTTAATTTCTTCTACCGGACAAGGGAGCTCACTAACTTCCTCAGACTTAGGGGCCGCTTCCTGTCCTTCCCCCGCGGAGTCGGGTGCAGGTTTGTCTTTATCGGCCACGTCCTCTGGAGCTCTCTCTTTCTCAGTACCGGTGTCGGTGCTTGGCTGAGACGGCAGCTTTTTGGATACCCTCTCACCGGTCTTAGCGTTTGACGCCTCTGTCGAAGCCCTGGCAGCAGTAGCTTCTTGGTTAAGAGAAGTGATGGTTTCTAAGATTGACATGGCATCATTGGCTACATTAGCACTGGGCCCAGGAGCGGGGACACCTTTGAGGGAGAGACAAGTTTTAGAATAAATTTATGCAGGAGGCCAGCTCCTTGGCTGAGTCAATGCTATATGCCACTGTCATCTTTATGATGCATACACTGAGTAGACCATTTGCACACCTTTAGACTCTCATATAACAGTGCTAGTACTCAGCACACTCTAATTCTCTACTTTCTAATAGTTATCTTAGAAAGGTACCATGGAAACCGGAAAGCAGTCTAGTTTCCAGGAAAGTAATATCCTCTCTAATTATTTTAATTATTCTCACTGCTGAAACATACATATACTCCCGATAATACATCATTAAAATGTCTATTATTCTGTATTAAGGAAAAAAAGAAGGTTATGCCAGCTGAGGAATTTGGGTGATATATAATACAATTTCACTACTGTGGCCAAGTAGAAAAATGTTTTAGAAACCACATTTCCTCAACCTGGTACTCAGTTCAGGAAGAAAAACGCCAGAACTGACCAAGAGCAAAAGCAAAGCACCTTGTGTAATGATGGAGGGGTCTGGCTTCTCCTCCTCGGGGGCCGCACCGCCACTGGCTTCCTCTTTATGATTCAGTGTGGCCAAAAACTCATGTACAGCTTTCTCCACCTGAGGTCTGAATGTGTGGTTGATCTTTGGATCTACAACCTGAGAAATAATGCGGTCGATACCAGACTCCAACATGCCTGATCTGAAACACAGAATAATTTACAGAAAGGTTAAAAAATATATATGATTTCATATTATTTGCATTGATTACTTTTAGGTAAAACTGCATCTCTCTGACCCTAATTTTTCCCAATCCATTTGTCTGGGTAGAGAAAGAACAAGCAACATGATAATAAGTTTCACATTACAGAGGCATTTAGATATACCAACCGCACACAGTCTCTACACTTTTCACCACTGCGTCACCATAACTACTAAAGCAGACAAAACAGAAACAAAACAAAACAGTCTTAGGCCCTGACCAGTGTGGCTCAGTTGGTTGGGCATCATCCTGCAAACCGAAAGGTTGCCGGTTTGATTCCTGGTCAGGGCACATGCCTGGGTTGCAGGTTTGGTTTCCAGTTGATATGCATATAAGAGGCAACTGATCGATGTTTCTCTCCCAGCCTTCCCCTCTCTCTAAAAAAAAAATAAATAAAATCTTAAAAATACCCCAAACCCCACCCTTAGAACTAAACAAGTCCACTACTTAGAGCCCAGGCTTGTAGACGATGCTATCTTACCCCACTCCTACCCGTGCTACAGAGAAATAAATAAGCATTAAAGCTAAGTTCTGGGTATAAAATAAATCAATGGACTTTGTACCTTTATTTTTAAACAGAAAATTGTAAGCCTTGCGTAAGTACTAGAGTCTCCAGGAAAACTGCAGAATATAATTTTGTCAAAAATATATAATTTAAAGAATTAATTTTAACAAAAAGAGGAAAACTTTAAAACGAAATTAAAACTTAAGATTTTTGACTTCTTTTTATTATCTCTTTGCTATAAAAAAACTAGATGATTTATTCATTCAACAATTATGTCATGAGTGTCTTCTACATTAACAGGCACCATGCTGGCCCCTGGGCTGTCATTAATCAGAGCTGGTTCCTGCTCTAGTGAGAAGACAGACACAAACAATTAAAACAGAAGATGACAAGCACTAGGACACCCCTTATACTGCAGGGAAGGTGTGGAATAAGGAATTATGAGATATCTCTGGGATAACGAGGAATGCTTCACAAAGGAGAAAACATCTGAGCTGAGTCTTGATTTCCATAGAAGAGCTTAAAGAAATATCACAAACAAGAGACAGAGGAGCAAACGGCAACTAAATCCCAAATGTGCAGAAATCACAAGGGCGTGTGAGCAAAACAAGAGAATGTGAATTTATTTTAAGAAACACACTTAAACCTTGCTTCTTCCTAAAAAAGAGCCTGAGAAGATCCCTGGTGGCGCCAGAAGAGCGGGTGCTGGTCCTTTCCGGCTCCTAGGGCTCAGGCTCTCTCTGCAGAATGGGTGCGGAGTCTCTCCCTACAATTTAAATGCTATTTTTGAGTGCGGCTCTGTCTGGAGTAGAGGGTGAATTTGACTTTCATTTCCTGAGGCACCTTGCAGGCTTGTTATACTATAATGCTACGTATGTGGGCCATAGAGAAAAATGAGTCAATTCTTTACAAAGTAGGTAACCTGCTTTTTAAAGTTCTAAGATTAAAAAAAAAAAAAGCAAATCCTGCAAACATTGCTACATCTTAGCGGTGTCTTTGAAAAGTAGCAGGTGGGAAAAAAACAAGGACAAATAATCTGAAAAATGTTTTAAGGCACAAGTATAAAGGCATAAAACAAAAAATAAAACCCATCCATCCATAATTACTGCTTCAGTCTGTTTGCCGATACTCTGGCCTCTCGTCTACCTCAGTCCACTCTCACAGTGGTCACTTCTGATGGTAACAGAACTAGGGGCCAGTGGGTTCTCAGCGGGCTCACTGCAGACAGCGGCCTACTAGAGAGAGAGGCCACACTCTTGGTTCAAGGTACAAAGCCAAAAGGCTAGCAGCTGGCACTGTTCTAGTTAAAGGTATTTCGTTGTCTTCCTTTTAATCCTGTTCAGTTAAGACAATTATTTCTGAGTTATTTAGCATTTTTAGATTTTGTTGTACAAATGAATACATAGATAAAATAAAATTTTCCCAGTATTGAGTCTGCATATTAGCTATTAAGATGAACCATCCAGGATCACTGATATTAGATTTTGTCCTACAAAAACGGCAACTGTAGAAGGTTCAACATAACGGATTCAACTGAATGTTTCACAAAGTATACGTATGAAAAACTGTTTGAAATTTTATTTATCGAGGCCAGTATATCTTTATACCATTAGTTCAACATAACTAAACAGTCTCTTTAAAGGAGCTTTAAAATGTTATCATCGGTAACAGAAAACTTAATTAATAGAATTTAAATAAGAGAAGAGAGTTCATTAAAAATAAGTGACACAGCTAGAAGGAAATTTACATGTCCCAGCAAGGGCACTGGCTGGCTGGCACAGCAGACAGCTGCTCCCCATTGCACACGGACAGAGCGCTCCAGGGCTTCTCTCGGACAGTCACAAGGACCCTGTACTGAGTGGACCGGGGCCCCTTACTAGGCTCCGGTTCTGTGAAAACAATGCTCGTGTTGCTTGGTTTTACACAGGCAAGACTGAGTTTAGTTTCTGTAAAAGAACAGAATAAACGGCTGCTTCCCTACTTTACAGGTTTTGTGTGCTGAGGAGGAAATGCAATTATAGAGGAAACTGGCCCTCCACTTAGTCTTTCAACTCGAAGAAAAAGAATGCAAACACGTTTTTAAAGCAATGTCATCACTTGTGAAAGGGAGGCAGCCATGTAAAGTGTTCACTGAAAGCACTCAGGAATCAGCAAGGCCCACGTGTGCAGGTGACAGTTTGCTTCCCCCAGCCCCCTCCCTATTTTGGTTATCGTTCTAAATGCATGGAAGTGAGTAAATTTCTAGGTCTGTCGGCCCAATAGACCCCTTCAGCCTCTTCTTTTTCTGGAAAGGCTTTGACCTTTCCCTACAGGTATTACCACACAGTCCTCTAAAGGCATCTTTTGATCTCAGCTGGACTCTACACGGGCTCCTCAGACATCCTTTAAAATGTAGACAACAAAGTTATTGTTAAATGTCACTCTTCTCTTCTTCACAAGGAGACAGTGTGAGCCCCCGGGCTCCTGGTTTCTAGTGTTACCTGCGGCTAAATGGGTCTTTGAGTCAGAGTGGGAGCTGTGTTTGTGGGGCTTCCTGTGGGTCAGGACTGTCGCTGGAGCCACACACTATGCAGGCTTGCATGGTTCCCACGGACACGAGGAAATTGAGAGGTGGCAGGTATAAAACAGATCTGCTTAACTGTTTTACAGCAAGGTTTCATTCTAAAAGATGTGCTTGAATGTAAATATTTGTTAAGGCAGGAAGAGTAGCTGCTCCTCAGATAACTTAGTCATCTTTTTGGGGGGCTGAAGCAGGGGCAGAAGGTTTGAGTCCTCTTGTCTTGGCAAATATCTATATTTAAGAACAAGATAATATTATAATAATATTGTAAATCTGCTTTTTTGGGGAATAAATATGATTTTTTGGTCCCTGTAAATATTTCAGCTCTTCTCATTCTCTTTCTTATGTTCATCCAAAAAAAAAAAAAAGTCTAAATGCACTTTTTGTCCCCAATATCATCACTAAAAAGCAGAGTTGAAATCACAATAAAATGCAAGAGACAAAACCGAGGGGGGGCAGGCTGCACTAGAAGACAGAAGACATGGCCTCAAAACCCAGGAAAATATATTTTGATTTCAGTGATCGTTAATGTCTCTTTTTCTGTTTTGTTTTCTTTTTCTTTTTTTTCTTTTCACCCCGCTTTCAGTCCTTCCCCCGTCCTTCTCAGACTATTCTAAAAAAACCCAAGGAGAAGGAAGACTCCCAAAGTCTTTTTTGGAGGTCAGCATCATCCTAATGTCTTTATTTGCAAAATAATTATAAAGCCTATTCTTTTAGGACCAAAAAATGGTCATGAATATTAACTATATGGGATATTCTGGCATTTACCATCTATTAGTATTATATTTAGGATTAAAACACACACACACACACACACAGTCTTTCCCTTCCTTCAATATTTCCAAAGAGCTACAGAAAAATAACACTGCTAAAATTTATTGGAGAAATGTGAAGTGATTAAAGCCGTTATAAAAAATCACACTGCATCACAATACAGAGGAGCCAAACTTCACAAAATTAGAATCAGGTGAACAGACTTCTGTATGTCTCTGCTTTCCGGCAGATCGGGTTGCGATACTTTCAAGCCTGCACAGGAGCTCCACAATTCCGACTTACTTGAGTACTTGTTGTCTAATGTTGTTTCTTAGCTGGTTCTTATTGAGGTGGGGACTCCACGTGTGAGTTGCTAAGTGGTTTGCAACAAAGTTGTCCACGCGTTGTCTCAGATTCTGATAAGCAGGCTAGGAAGAAAAAAATACACAGGCTCTGAAAATCTCCGGTATTACACAAACAATAGTGACAGTCTCAGGATTTGAGTTTAACAGTGTCCACATTTCTTAAGGGTATCAACATGGCAACAAAGTTTTACAGCTTATGTTTGAAGCTAGGAGTAGTACAAAGAAGAAAGGTATACCTCTCGTATGTAGACAAGGAAAGGAACAGAAAATAAGGTACCAATAACTGTTACTGTGATGATTCAAAGCAACGAAAGGGAGAGGACGAAGGAAGCCAGCCTTCATGGAGACCGTGGCATACAAGCGGAGCCTTCAAGGTGTCACAGTGCAGCTGGGAATTAGAAGGCCGCCTGGCAGGCACGGCCAACAATATGAGCAAATAGCAAGTGGACGAGAAAACGCAGGGTTGGGAACATTTGTGCCACCCCCACCCCCGCAACTGTTAAGTCCAATTTGGATGGAGAAGATAACACAAAAAAGCAGAGGAGTGAGATTGGAGACATAGCATGGGGCTAGGGGCTGGATCTGGGTACCTGTATAAGAAGTTTGGAATTATGGGACAGAGAATGGTAAGCCACTACACATGAGCAGAGTGATGTATGTGATGGCTGAGCTTCCTGATGATTAATCTTCTTACAGGGAAAGAGTAACGAGGCACAAAATATACCTAGCAAAGTATGCAACAGAGTGATGAAGGTCTATACTGGGGCGGCAGAAATGGGCTGAAAGGCATGGATCCTCGAGAAGTTATGGAGGGACAGCCACTGGAACTAGGCATTACATTTGATGTCAGGCAGTGGCTCTCAACTGGAGTGACTGTCTCCCACTCTCATCCCAGAGGACATTTGGTGACGTCTGGAGACAACTGAGGGGGGCCGCTACTGGCATCTAGTGGGTGGAGGGCAGGGATGCTGCTGAATGCCCTACAGTGCACAGGGGCACCCTCCACAACAAAAACCAACCAGCTCACTGCTAAGGCTGACAGCCCGATGTACGGGCAGGACAGGGGACACATATTATGTCATCTCTTCTTAAAAGGTCACTGCCTAGAAGGGATGTTTGGCCACTCCAGCAGGACTGCACACTCCATTCCTAGTTGTGTTCCACCACTCGTGTTCTTCATATCTTTAAGTGGCTTTTAATGCAGATGGATTTGAGTGTCTCCAGATGATTTAACCAAAACTGGACAGCCTCATCTTCTGCCATTTGCTTCCTTACGCTCCAGCAGTCCGTTCTCATGCCTTTGATCTGCGCCTACCATTCCCTCTCCTTGTCTACCTGGCAAACTTCTCACCTGCAGAGCTCACCCTAACCTGAGCAGTCATCCTGACACCCAAGGGTAGGCTCACATCGCCCTTCTCCACGGTCTTTCTGTCTTCTACACATACTATCATCTCAGTAGATCTTGCACTGCATTGTATTTTGGGAAGAGGGGATATTTACCTCCGCAATGAAGCGTAAGCCTGCTCCTTCCACTCCCTTGATCTTTGTTTTCAGGAAGTTTATCACACTGCTTGGCATATAAGCAATTAAAACGTAGTTGGTTAGATGAGATGACAGGGTAACCGTCTCTGAAAGGGATGATGAAGGTTTCCTCCCTTGCTAGTGCCTTTGTATCCCTTCTAGTTTTCAGACTTTTGCTAATTCCTATTAGCAATCCTACAAGAAACAGTCTCATGATCATTTTTCATGTTTCTCTCCATTTATCCAAAATCAACTGTGAACTGAAAAACTAATCCTATCTCTTGATGGTTTCCAGCAAAACTGTAAAACATAATTCTTCTTGCCCGGATTCCCAAATATCGGAAATATTAGGCTAAAAACATCACAATGCATTTAGCTCTCTAGTCACACCATTACAAGCTCAAATTTCAACTACAACAGGTAATTTCCCTTGTTTCTAGTTCTTTCAGTAAAAAGCCTGGTGACTCAAGACCTAAGGATTCTATTACTCTTCTGGGAATTTTTCTGTCTCTTCCTCCTTTATCAGTGCCCTGGGCAAAAGCCTTGGAGTCATTCTTGACTCCTCCCCTTCGGTTCCATGGCAAATCCGAGCCATTAGCAACTTCCGTCAGCACTAGCGTCACAACACAGCCAGAACAGGACCCTTGCCATTACAGGTCTGGTCCAGTGCCCTCATCCCCTGTCTAGATTACAGCAGCTCATCTTCCGGCCTCTACCTTTGCCCACCGGGAGTCTATTTTCTGTGTAGCATCTACTGCAAATCTTTTAAAATGAGGGCAACCATAGAATTTATTGTCCAAACCAGATTATGACTGAGCGTGAAGGGGACACTATTAATAATTACACACGGCCAACACATCTAAAATGGAAGTCAGAGCATGTCCTTCTTATACACAACACCTGGCAATGGCTTCTCAGTTTAGGTGAAAGGTAAATTCTTACGATGGCCTCCAAGGCCAGCCAGTGCAGGGAAGGGAAGGACAGGTGCTCCTACTGTCACTTTATCCTCCACAGTTTCTGCCTGAGGCTTTCTGTCTGGGCTGTGGCCTCTACCTGGGATACTCAGCTACAGGGCTCCATCAGCTCCTTCAGTGATAGCTCAAATGGCATCTTATTTGAAATCTTCCCTGAATTTACTCAAAACAAATCAGTGCTTTCCAGCCTCATCCCGCTTTATCTCTTCCATAGGCCCTATCGCACATTATTTATTGTCTGTTTGTCTCTGCTGGGATGTAAGTTCCACAGCGGCAGGGACTTTGTTCATTGCTGTATCCTTGGTATCTAAAGCTATGCCTAGTACATTGAAAATAATTGTTGGGTAAATAAATTTATAAACTTTTGTCTTTGATATTGCTTTCAAATCTAAGAAAAAAAAGTAGACAATAATCACAGTGACCAGGAGTCATTTACACTAAAGAATGAAACCAAACATTGGCCTTTATTACCCGGGGGAGATATTTACTTGTTTGGTAAGCTTCCTGTCTGGGGAAGAAGGATAGACCACTCGACATTCCCTCCTCACACTCTCCACTTGCTAATCAGTGCAAAGGGGTCAGAATGGCCCTGTAACCTCGTAGTTTACTCCACAGGTCTGGGAACTGCAGACCTGGAGCAGAGGAGCCTCAGCATCAGTTGGATCCTGGGGCTACGCAGGGTTCCAGTTCTTCGGGTAGAGGGGCTGTGATCCTTAGCTCTCTCTCTTGCCTGCACCCGCAATGACCCCAGGGCAGTTTGAGGGGTTCTATTGCCTCTGGAGTGGCAGCGGACTTTGGAACTTCTCATCTTGCTTTCAGTACACCTGGCTGGGCGATAGTGTTGCTCTTGGAGAGCATCTGGTAGGTATCAAATGTCTTGATTCTTAACTGCATGTGACGGACAATCCAGTTACTGCCACCATATATACTACATGCTGTACGGGTCATAGTTGGGCAAAGTCAGTCTTAAGGGTTCAATTATAGAAAGCATCACGCCACAAATGGTCTAAACTCTAAGGTGTTCTTAACAGACGAGACCCAAGGATTCCATTAAAGTGATGCGCCTTTGCCTGAGTTGGGAATCCTATTTCTACTTAGGCCCACTCGAAACATTGACAGGAATGTTAAGCTTATATAAAAGAAAACTTGGGCTTTTGTATGTTTTTTGAGACTTTCAAACTTACTATTTTTGAGAGAGAGAGAGAAAGAGAGAGAGAGAGGTGCACAGAACACAAGACCATACTCTGTTGAGTGTGGGTTTCATTTCAGTTCCACTCTTTTTTTTCTAGCATCAAACAATAAAATAGGGGACCTTAGTCTATGGTCCCTGAACACACTCTGAAATGACACATTAGGTTGCGCCACATGAAATTGCCAATAGTCAACCATTTGTGAACTGTAAAAACAGCATTCTAATATGTATATGTGCATTTTTCTTGGGAGAAGTGCTAGATTTCATTAGACTGTCTAAGAAACTGTGCTTCTCTCCTTCTCCCCAAGAAAGGTTTTAAGGTCTCACTTTCAGAGGATCTGGTGGAAATATCAGAAAGAGCAACATTTAGTGGGGACGCAGTGAAGAAAAAGCTGAGCCTTATATATGGTACACCCATCGGTATATTTAAATTTTCAATTTGCATACAAAATAACAGATCGGTAGGTTTCTTGAGAAAAGCCAAGTGAAATCTCTACTTGGAGGATACAAATAACCAGCTTTATCTGGGTAACATTTATCTGGCCATATTTATCTAATCTTCTCACACTTAAAAAAAAAAAAAGGCGCAATAGGCATTATTTTCAGTAAGGTGGCTATGCATATTCCCTAAGAGAAAGTGACAAAACTGTATACTTCCTACAGAGATAAACATCCCAAGTAAATTGAATTCTCTGTGGTGTAAAACTCCAATGCCCTGAAAAGGCACACTGTTCTCTGGTCTACATGGTGGGCGAGGGTTCTCACAAGGAAAGATGTTCCTAGATTTTCACCAAGATTTCCCCAGAGGACACAGAAGTGTATGCAGTTCACCCCAAAGGTTGGTGAACACAAAGTCACAGGGAAGAACTGGTGGACGCTGCAAACGCTCCATTCTCAAAGAAATGAGGCTCCTCAGAACAGCTGAACATGTAATGAGAAAACCCTCACCCCATCAAAACTATCCGATGGACCCAACCAGATCTAAGCCAAAGCCAAACAATCAACCCCACCCCACCCCCACTGCCCCAAACCAAACAAACCAAATTACTTAAAAAAAAAAAAAGCAACAATTTTCCAATTATTCATAACTGAGGCTTCTGACTTCTGGCTTCACTTACTTCCAGCATTCCAGACCCTATTGGTTTTCCATTCCTCTCACCAAGATTGCTTCTTCTTGGAGTCCTCTGCTCATTCTTTGCTGAACCAGGTGACATTATCTGGTTCCTTCACTTTGACACTTGGTACTAAATCCCTACCCTTTGCAGCCCCCAACTTTGTGGACAGACACGCTTTACAGACCTTTCCCTCTCCTCCTTACTCTCCCGAACTGAACTCTTGTTTCCTGATCCTCTTCTGCTTTTTTATCTGCTGTCACCTGTCCTACGTCCTTCCTCCACTTAATGGCTCGGTTCTCCCCCACCGGCCCCACCCTCGCCCCTGCACCCCAAACCACATTCTCCCTTTGGAGAGGTAACTTGGCTTAAGTTACCTAAATCAGGCAGTCAGTGGGAGACACACAAGTCCCCATCTCCTCAACCCGCCTTTTCGCCGTCCAGCTCTACCTTCTTACCTTTGCACCACCCCAACCCTCATCCAGCGATGCACACTATAAATAACTCAATTCGATTATCACTTAACTTCTTAAAAGGAAAGGATATGACCCTTCCCGCCCAGAAATCTTGAAGAGAGGAGCACAGATGAAAAGTAAACCGCGAAACAAATTAACCAGAGAGGAAAGCACTGGTTAGTGTTTCCAAACGCATCTGCACAAGAACAATGACAGAGTCTTAGTCACGAGGATATTCCCAGCGCCTAAGCAGCATACTAGGTGCTTAGCACCCACCAGTCGGCTGAACCGAGGAATCGACAGGCGAATGAATGAACGCACCGCGCGGTGCACAGTGCCCGGCACTGAGCGGCAGCTCAAGGAAAAAGCGGCTGCACAGAAACTCGCGGAGCGGCGCTCAGAGGAGCCAAGGCTGGGGAAGCACAGGCGCAGCCCTTCCACGAACGCGGCAGACTGCCCGAGAAGGCGGCCCTGGGGGTCCTCCCTTGGCCCCACACACTCGCGCGCCCCGAACCTTAGTGTCCACGTCGGCCAGGCAGTCCCTGCGGAACTGGTCGAAAAGCCCCTGGCTCTTGAGGTGGTTCACGATCATGGCCACGAGTTGCGGGTCCCCCGCGCCGGCTCCCGCGCCGCCGGTCCCGCCCGCACCCGGGCCAGCCCCGGGGCCAGGCGGTGGCGGCGGGGGCTGCGGCTGCGGCGGGGGAGGCGGCGGCGCGGGAGGAGGGGGCTGCGGCTGAGGGTTGGTGGCCATGACGGCCTGGGCCGGCGAGGACGCGAGCCCGGGCGAGCGGGCGAGCGGGCGCTCCTGGAAGGCGGCGGCTGCACCGGTCCCGCCACCTGAAGGAGGCCAACGGGATGTTGTTACGGAACCAGCGGATCCCGAGCAACCCCGGAAGTGAAAGGGAACCGGGGGAAAAGGAGGAAAAGGCGGTGACAATAGCAACGAAGGTCTGAAGACGGAAGCCGCGAGGGGCCAGTTCCGGCCGCCGTCTGCGCAGGCGCGCTCGCGAAACTGAGCTGCGGCTGAGGAGGCGGCGGCGGGAAGGCGGAGCGGGCAGCGAGGCCCGGGCGGGGGGCTAGTGCTGGAGTCCACGGCGGGCCACGCCGGTCGACCCGCGCGACTCCGGGGGCCCCGGGGCCGACTGGCTTCCTGCTTGGAGCCGGCCCACTCTGGGAAGCGAGACGCTGGCTCGGTGCCATCGGTGGCATTGAGGCCTGACGCTTTGGCTCCTGTTTCACGGAGCAGTCGAGATCCACAGACATTTATAATGCGAACCGTACGTGGCACTGCTTATTCTAAACTCTAACCAAACCCCCGTTCTCATGATCCAGCTCAGCTTTCCTGCAAGCAGGTAGCTCCTGGGGCCTCCTGTCTCGTCCCCACCCCATCCCTTTTTCCCTCGGGCCTATCCCTTGTAACTACCTAAGTGCCATCCGCCTAGGACCGGTCCCTCCAGCACCGTTTACCTGCACGTGAAAACGGTTAGTTAGTTTTCACGTGCAGGCTGTTAGTTTTAAGGGTTTTGCTTTTGATCCCTATAATCATAGCAGGTCACGCTTGCATAGCATGCCCTGTGTGCCAGGCTTGGCGTCAGGAGCTTTTATTGCATTAACTCATTCAGTCTGCAACAATGCTAGGTCTTACCATAACCCTCAATTCGCGAAGCAGGAAACTGGCCCAGAGCGATGAACTAAATTGATTAAGGTTACAGAGAAAGCAAATCGCCTGATTTTGGGGCTGTTATCTTTAAAATATTAGTACATGATTAAAGCAAAATATTACCGATTTTCATAACTTAAGTAGAATGTAAAATTTATTGGGAAATGCACCTCGATGAAATGGGTATCATTGCTTTTTAAAATTCATACATCTGCGGATGAATTTGTCATTGCTATAGAATAAGGAGGATTGCGCTTCAATTTATTTCTATTTCTAGCTTTTATAGCTCTACACCCTCAGAAACGCTGCTCAATTAAACAAGTGCTGTACCTGGGGACGGAGTTTTATTGTTGCGATGTCACGCAATTCTTCATCTCAGAAAATAAGATTTGATGATCTGTGAGCTGACTATTCAATTAGGCCCTCCGATTTTTTTTGAAAGCAAAGAATTGAAAACCACCCGACTTGCTAAAAGATTTGTTTACCTAGTCCTTATCCCTTTGGGTTTTGTTGGGTTTTTTTTTCCAGTTTCTGAGAAATAAACCTACCAAATAGGTTTTACCAGGACATCAAATGACTTTTGAAGTAGGCCCCCCCCTCCCCCGCCACCGTCTGTGAGATGTACCATGTTTAACCTGATATACTCAAAATTTGGGGAAAATCTAAACATTTTTCATTTTCATGAAGTTGTAGATAAAATGCTTTCTGTTTTGTTAGGTAGTTCAATTTTGTTTTTGACAAAACTTTGCAGCTTATGATACAGCTCATTCAAGGTGAAACCGTCAAGTATGAAAAATGTTTGTCATATAACCTAATTCACAGAGCCTGTTTTCATCATCAAACTAGCCAAATTGGATTTACTTTCCCTCAGAAACAGTTTGACTTAATTGCTTCAATTCCAATAAAGCATCATGCATTTTAAGAAGTATAATGAAGACTGCAGAGAGATAGTCATGAAATGAATCGTAAAAGATTTATTATTGTACTAAAAGCAATCAAGATTAAAATGGTGTAAGATATAATTATTTTATCCATTTTCAAAATTAGTTATGAAAACAAGATGAAAATATGACATGTTTTTCCCTTTACCTAATTACCAGCAATGCAATATATGTTGCTAAATGTATGTTGTAGTAAGTATGTAGTATGGTAAAAGATGTGGCATTTTTTTTCTATGTATATAGAGGTGTCAGATCTATTTGGGTTTGGGGGAGTAACTAATTATCGTCCATAAAAATTCAGCAAAATTCCACCAATTTAATTAGGCATAATGATCAAACTTCTAATGAAACAATAAGGTATTTGTTCCTAAAAATGTATTGGTTCAGTGACTAGAAGATAATTTTGTTTGCGAACAGCATATAGAAAATCTTAAGTTTTTTCAAAACTGTAATAAGGTGAGAATTGGTTATAACCTAAGTAAATAGATAAATCCCAATTTACTTTATGAAATGTATGTTAACAACCTTACTGAATAATACACACTGAATAAATGAGAGAAATAACATAATATTTTTGTCCATGAGCTCAAGCTACACTCGGCACACACATACTAGATATAATATAGTTTGAACAATTTTGTAGCCTTAGAAAACATTGTAGTAACATTGAGAAGAACTGGGCACCAGACCCCTTCTGTTTTCTACAGTGCAGCCTGCTCCATGCCCCACCCCCACCCCAAACCCTGTTTCCTGGGGCTAATCCAGTGAAAGTCAAACAGAGGTTCACAGTATGGTGATCTCTTAACCCCAGGGAGCCCATCTGCCTGTTAGGCTGTTTGTTTACTTTTCCTCACGCCCCCAGGGCATCCTCACTCCAAATCGTGCCCTAGGCCCACCCTTTTGCCATCAAAGGCTGATGAATATCATTTCCTAAATGACTTCACCCAAAGCCCAGAAGAAACTTCGAAAGTTCACTTTTTCCATAATAACAGGACACATTCTTAGGTGGGGTTCAAATCATTAACAGTTTCTGGAAGAGGAGGGGGGAGAGGAGAAGATGCATTATTTGCCTTTGCAGTGCTCTGTGGTCTCAGCCATTTCACTCTCTGTTGCAGAATGAAGTAGCTGAAGAAGATGGAGATGGTTGGGCAGAGCAATGTACAGTTATTAATGGAGGAAGAGGGATTGCTTTTTCCCCCGAAAGAACTTGAAAGAATTGTCACTGTTCTGGGGTCAGGACATGGAGAGGAGGGTAGCATCAGGAAATGGCAGAGTGGAGAGGGAGAAGGGTAGTTCTGTAACATTTGGCAGAGACTGGAAACCCCCCCATTCCCTGCCAGTCTAAGTGCCCAAGAGTAGAGGTGCTTTGGAAATGGTACCCGTGTGAGCATGCTTTACCTTGAGATGCTACGGAGTTTAAGGAGGTGGATGAGTGCTAACTGGTGGGAAATGGAAGATGGGTTTGGGACAGGAGAGCAGTAATGGCAACAGAGAACTAGGGTTGGGTTTCCTAAGCCCCTGGGATATTGGAGCAGGAACTCCAGAGGAGACAAATCCTTATGTGGGCTAGGGGAGGGAGGTTTTCTGGAGCAGTGGGGCATATCAATGACCTTAGTATTTATACTTTATGTAAAAGGAGAGTCCTATGTGGGTAATCAGGTTTGTCATGAGCAAGGGAGCACCCCTGAAAGGAGTCATTCACACGTTTGTCTTTCCGCAACGCAAGGCTTCTTAGGGGCGACTTCCCAGTAATCCATCAGGGTCACCCTCAGGTTTCACACAGAGTCTGGGAGGTTACCAGATAGAAGTCGGTGGAGCCAGTGTCTGGTGTGAAGTCCCCGTCACTTGGCCATACTCATTGGGTTTAGTTTTCAGTCTATGGCTGCTTTTGCCGCAAGGCCGGAGTTGAGACGGACTGTATGGCTTGCAAAGCTGAAAGCATTTACCACGTGAACCTTCTTAGAAAAAGCTTGCCAACCCTGGGCTAAAAGGGGGCAGCGGAAGTTTGGCTGTGAGATCTTTAGTAGTAGGTCACAGGTTGCTTGTCTGAGCAGTGGAGATAATACCTGATCCACCGAGTTGTGAGGAATAAGCTGGATTATAAAAATGACTGTTTTTTTTGTATGCCGTGCAGATGAAATGAATTGCTAAGAGTGGGTGGAGCCCTGGCTGGCGTGGCTCAGTGGATAGCGCACTAGCCTGTGATCTGAAAGGTTGCCAGTTTGATTCCTGGTCAGGGCATTTGCCCGGGTTGCAGGCCGGATCCCCAGTTAGGAGTGAGTGAAAGGCGACCAATTGATATTTCTCTTGCACATCTTTTGTTTCTCTCCCTCTCTTCCTCAGTCTCTTAAAAAAAAAAAGTGTGGGCGGAGGTTAGGTAAAGAGACTGGGAAAGCCTTGCATGTTGGAAGAGCAGATTCAAGGAAAAAGTCAAGGTCAGAGTTTACTTTTGTTACAGTCTCTAGTCATGCCATGAATGAGAATAGAATCAAGGCAGAAAACCAGGTCTCTAGTGTGGTTCTGGCCGCACATGCCGTGTTTAATAAATGCTCATTTAGTTCGGTACCTGAGGAGCTCCGTAAATGCTCATGAGCTTCCTTTATTTCTGTTAGAAGTACTCTGGGATGCAGCTCTTATTAAACTGCCCGTTAAAGTCGGGCAGATTTGCTACTTGTTGGTCCTTTGCAGACCTGCCTAGGAAAGGAAGCTCTGTGGGTATGGGCCCCAGCCCCATGTTCCTTGTAAAGACAAAACATGTTTGTTAAGCATAGACAGTGCATGTAAGATAAAATAAGAGTAATTGGATAATGTAGAAATGAGGGCAAAGTGGAAAAAAATGAATGTGTACGTATATGGAAAGGTGCGGAGATGGGCTGAGTTAATCAGTGAAGCCCTCTGCAGGAAGGTGGCCTTGAACTTGGTTTTGAAAGAGATGATGGATGCTGGGTGGGCAGAGGGAAAGGAAGGCATGAGCAAGTTGTTAAGTAGCTTAATATTCAAGGTCAGACATAGAAAAGATATATGCATACAATTATAAGCATATTCACTCCTGAAGTGGGCATTTTTCTTAATTTTGATTTACATAAAACAGTAGATAGCCTTTGACTAATGACTGTCAGAGAATCTAATTTAAATTTAAGTCTAAAGCAAAGGCAGATTTATTTTCATTTCTTAGACTAAATGTGTAATATATAAAAGGGGAAGGGTGGAGGGAGACGCCTGCTTTTGTGACGAGGACGAGGCGGAGCGACGGCTGGCTTTGCGTTTCAGCTTTGCTGTTTTCCAGCTTTATGACGGCGGGCGAGTCGCTCATCCTGCCTGTGCCGTGTTTCCTTATTTGTGAAGTAGAATAAGAGACCTGCCATAGGGTTTTGGGGAGGATCGATTGAGATTATTTACTTATTCCACAAATGTCTTTTAGCCTCTAATACGCACCCAAAACCAGGGAGAGAGAAAGCAGGTGAGCAAAAGAGGCAAACCCTTGCCCTCCCAGCGCCTTTGTTCTAGTGGGGTTAGCTGGTCAGCAAACAAAGGGAGGACTGTCATGTAGGGCAGGAAGGTGAGTAGGGCGATGCAGTGGAGGGCGGCCGGCGGGAGAGCAACTGGCCTGCTGGGGGCGGCTGTTCTCAGGCCCGGACGTCCTGGTGAAGCCACGGGGAATGTGGAGGAGCAGCCCCTGCGGTAGAAGAGCGAGTGCTGAAGTCCTGGGGCAGAAATCAGCTGGGTGTGTTTGAGGAGCGGGTATCGGGTCACTGAGGATGAAGAATATTGGACAGGGGGTAGCGTAGTGGCAAATGGAGGGCTTTGACAACAGGGACAGGGGATATGTTTGGTCTCAAGCTCAATGAAAAGCCCCTAGAGAATTGTCAGCTAGTGGATGATATGACTTCATAATGGATGTACAGTGCTCACCACTGGCTCCGGCACACGATAAACGCTCAGTATATGCTCACTGCTGTCATCATTTCATCTCACCCTCCCACCCGCCCTGTGGGGTGGCTACTGTGAAAGGAAATCGTTCCAAACCTGATCTGGGGCACAATGTGGGGGGGCCGATGTAATTTTTCAGCCCATTTGGGAAGACTAGCGTTCCTGATAAAGCACTGGAGTATTTTTCTGATGGACTTTAATGCACTCGAGAGGCCTTCTGGGAAGTTAGATGGACTCCACTGTGCTGACTCTTGTTCGTTAGACGTGCCCAAAAACATTTAACCAGATACCAAAGGTACAATGAACACCCTTTAAGCCTGATGTTACCCTAATAACCTTTAAACCAGGCATTCCTCTTTTCAAACTCTAGCTGAGCAGTGCATATTAAGTCCTGTTTGTTTTTCTCCCTAAAGAACATCTTCGAACTAGTTTTTTTTGAAGTCATTTCCCTCGCCAAGAAGCTTGAATTAAAATGTGGATACATGTTCACACTGAATTCATCTCAGCAACTACTTTGACGGTATCATTAGTATCACCATCTACAGGCAAGGAAACCGAGGCTTAGACATGTTAAGGAACTTGATCGGTCCCACAGATTTCTACCAAAAGCCTACGCATTTAAGCACCCACTACCCCACCCCCCAGGAAGACCGAACTCCGCTCAGCCCAGTGTTCTAAGAAGCGGCCAAGGAAATCTGAGCCCAAGCGAAGGCCTAGGTTTCAGCTATCACATTCCTCTTCCGTTTATCACAATTCCATTTTTATTTGTTTTATTTTACATTGATGTTTAAAGACTCTTATTCTGTGATCCATTGTGACGCCCCCTCAAGAAGGATACAGGTGGGCAAAAGTAGGTTGACAGTCGCTGGGCTGGAAAAAGACGTGCGGGTTATGGTTACTGCACCAGCTTTCTTAACTCAAAAGAACGTCGCCCACAACTGTAAACTTACTTTTGCCCACCCCGGTATGGGTGGCTCATCACTCTCACTCTGCTATTTGATTGTTAAAAGGGTTTTAATTTGTTCTTTCACTAATTGAACCCAGTCTTCACTAGGATGGAGCTTTTCTCCAGTTTGTCAACAGCCATGAAATGAATTCTTCTGGTCTAGGATGTCACTTACCTGCAGACTCTTCATCCCTTCAAGCCCAGAGCTGTAATTTCATAGTGTATGCGGCTCATGCCGATCACACAGCTAGACTGTGTGGGCCTGCCGAGCCAAAGTAAATTACCCTTGTGAGGAAAAAACCTGAATGCGATTCTTGAGGGATGCTGAAGCACTCTGGATTATCTTGGACTGGAGGATGGGAGACATTCCTCACTTCTAACGAACAACCATTATTTTCTTAGAATAAAGGGGACTGCACAAGTACACTGGAGTCAGTTCACACATGCTTAGGGTAAATTGTCAGGAAATTTGTGAAGTAGTCGATGTCAAGTTGGTATTTTGAAATTGGCTACAATGGGAGCATTTACACCACAGAAATGGGCAAGTGCCACAAATCAGGGTTTTCTTTTTCCCACAGAGCCAGTTTTAAACACTGAGCAGCACACCACTGCAAGTGCCCTAATGGTTCATCCTCTTTCTGGATAGTTACAGAATAAGTTGAGGGTGTGGAGAGATAGTGGGAGAGTTGCCAGGGCAGGTTTTTGGCTGGCATTGAGTTCCCTGCCTGCATTTTCCCGTCACATACTCTGCCAAGAGCTCTGTAGTCAAACAGAGGCCACGTTCCTAGTAACCGATGAGAATTGGTATCATTTCCCCATAGAGCTGAACCCCAACTCTGTCACTACGTGCCCTGTGACTGGGGCTGGTGAATTATTCACGATGCTAGGCCTGATTCCTCTTCTCTGCAATGAAGACAACAGTGCCAGCCTCACTGAGTATGTGTGTGGGAGTGGGGGGGAGGGGGTGCCCATGAAAGGCTTTACTTAGGGCTCGGTGTATTGTAAACTTCCAATAAACAGTAGCTCTAATTGAAATTAGATTACTTACTAGATATTCACAGACACTCAGAGGGCTTCTGCCCTGAGTCACTTGTAGGGTGCTGGCTGATTCTGAGAGGCCTCAGCATCTCTGTGATGGCAGAAGCCCTGGAACCAACCTGGCTTGCACCACCTCCGCCACAAGGTGGCGCACTCTCCCTCCACCTGTGCTGGACAGGGCTGGGAGCCCTGGCACAGGTGTGATTCCCTGGTATACCCAGCCACCACACCAGCTGTGCACTTTTTTCCTTTCATTCAGAGCCTGCCTTCCAGTGATGGCTCAAATGCATTACGCTTGACAGTACTTTCAGTTACAAAGAAGCGGGAGGAGAAAAAACCATTGTTTTTTAAAAGATTTTACCTATTTTTAGAGAGAGGGGAAGGGAAGGAGAAAGAGAGGGAGAGAAACAACAACGTTTGGTTGGCTCTCATGCACCCACTCCTGGGGCCTGGCCTGCAACCCAGGCCTGTGCCCTGACTGGGAATCAAGCCAGTGACCCTTTGCTTCACAGTTCGGCGTTCAGTCCACTGAGCCACACCAGCCAGGGCCCATTTCTTGAAATATGTTGATTTGGCCTAGATGGCTTTTCATTAACAACCAGGTGACTCTGTGCAAAATCCTCCTTTTATTCTCTGCACGAACTTTTTTAAGAGGTAGGAAACTAAAGTCTTTAGCAGGGGCTCTTTATGTTCTCTGTCTTGGTTTTGTTTTCCTCATTCTCCAGAATCCTCAGAGCAACAAATAAAATTGATATGAGGCCAACAATCAGAGCTAGATTTGACATGATTCTGCTACTTACCTGCTGAACGACCTTGAATTCCTAACCCTCTGCTTCCTAATCTATAAAATGGGGGCCTATCTATCCACCATCTATCATCTATCATCTTGGGTTAGTCCTGTACTTCACAGCCTGGCTACGCATTAGATTCACCCTAACACTAACCCTAGCCCTAACTCTAACCCCATTTCCCCAAACCCTTCTGGCTCTGACATTTTAGCATTCTTCCCTCTTCATCATCTTTCCTTCTGTTTTCTCTGCCTCCCCAGAAGAGATTTCAGATTCGAAACAGTGGCCCCGACGTGCACAGGGTCTGTGCTCACTGAGTCTTCTCGGTCTACCCCAGCAGATGGCAGCTCTGCCCTCCCACCTCCGGTCTCTGAGGAGGCACAAGAAACCCGCGGGAAAGCAGAGCAAACTGAGAGCAAGAAGGCAGGCAGGGCTCTGCAGAGACCGTGTCGCTGCACCTCGCTTGGGATTAGCCTAGGTGCTCTCTCTCTGCTCCATGAGCAGAGTACCTGACGTGCTTGTGTTTGCAAAAGCCAGTCTGCAGAATTAGTAGCCAGTACCTTGTTAGTCTCGCAGACCGCGGATTCTGTCTTGCTCCTTTTTAACCATCAGACCTCAACTTATTTTTATTTACTTCTTGGCATAAAATCATTTCCTACATTCCCTTTTTAACTCACTCCTAATGGGATAATGCATGTCTATTTTTCTTCTGGATTCTGGATAATTCATCTACAATTATCTATTGTCTAATGTTAGACGTGCACTGGGTGTCCATATTTGATGAAGTGTGGCATGTCGTGGTGGACAGACCTTGGGTGAGGGGGCAGACAGGCCTGGATTTGAACCTGGCTTAGCTACCTATGACCTGTGGACTGGTGTTTCTAACTTAAATAAGCTTTGACATCACTTTCTTTGACTACTCAAAAAGAATTATGCTTCACTAAAAGAGTTTTAGTAGGGATTTAAGAGGTACAGTGTACACACACACACACACACACACCCTGGCCTGAGAATGTTGAGTATTCAATGCTAAATGAAATTAGTTCTTTTATCATTTTTCCCAAGCTCATCAAATCTTTGTACTAGATGTTACCGACAAGGCAAAGATGACCATGACACAGGTGGGTCAGGACGGTACATAGGTTTTATTTCATGTGCCAGCTCTTGTGGAGGGTGCAGCTTCAGGGAGAACCGTGTGGAGATGGATTCCAAGGACCAGCCCAGAAGAATGTCATAGTTGATTAGCCAACCCCTCAGGCTCAGGAGGGGGCCATGGGAGAAACTGGGGATCCCACATTTGCCATCCCCGAGACAAATCGTGCTTTGAGGAAGTGAAAGCTAATGGAGTGTCCAATTCTTGGAGAAGAAGGGGAGAACTGTTGCCCACGAGGACAGTCAGCAGTGGGCAGTTTTACGTGTATGTGCCCACTTCTGTCAGCAACCTGAAGAGGAAAGGGTTATTACTCTCATTTTATAAACAAGGGAATGGAGACTCAGCAGGCTCAGTCAATTTCTCAACGTCTTATACGAAATAGGAAGTGGTGGAAATGAATTCTGAACCTGGCTTTGCCTGAGGTCTTTTGTTTGCAATTACTGATTGTTTAAACTGGTGTGTTCAAATAGAATCCTTAAAAAAAAAACAACACACACACAACTGAGGTACAATTACTTTAAGGCTTTGTCGAAGTGCACTAATTTTTAAAAGATAATATTTATTTATTTATTTAAGAGAGGAAAGGAGGGAAAAAGAGAGAGAAACATTGATGTGAGAGAGAAACATCAATTGGTTGCTTCTTGCATGCACCCTGACTGGGGATGGAACCTGCAACCCAGGCATGTGCCCTGACTGGGAATAGAACCTACGACCCTTCGCTTTGCAGAATGATGCCCAATCAACTGAGCCACACTGGTCAGGGCAAAGTGCACTAATCTTAAGCATTCAGCTTCATGAGCTAATTACGCCTGGGTAATTTAGACACAACTGTATAGTCATCAGTCGGATGAGAATACAGGATTTTCTCACTTTTCTAGAAGGTTTCCTGGTGTGCTTTCCTAGCCGATAAACTCTCCACCAAGAGACAACTACTATTCTGGTATCATCACTGATTAACTTTGTTCTTCAACTTCATGTGAATGGCATTATACAGTAATTTCACTTTTGTGTCTTGCTTCTTTGTTCAACGTAATTTCTGTAAAAGTCATCCACGTTGTTGTATTAGTAGTTTGTCCTTTTTAAAAGCCATTGTATGAATAAACTACAATTTATTTTTCTGTTCTCCTTTTTCCAGACTTTTGGATTATTGGCAGTTTTTGTCTACTGTGATAGAGCTGCTACCAACATTCTTGTAATGTCTTTCAGTGAACATATAGATATATCCCCTAGTTCTCTTGTGCACATACATACCCGGTAGTGGAATTACTGGGCCAAAGACTAGGTGAATATTTAACTTCAGTAGATTAAAGGCCTTCATTTTTCCAGTGAAAGCTCCACAGAGTCAGGGACCCACATCTTCTCCATCCCCGGTGCACCCCAGAACCCCCAGCAATTCCCAACTCAAGAGTTGTTACTCATGAGACCCTTTGGTGAAAATATCTGCATCTTGTACACCTTGGTTCTTGGCTTTGGATTGAGGCTGCCATGTTTTAGTGAACAGTGAGGACAGGACTTCATTCCCTGTACCCAGTGTCCCTGTTAAAACAAGTAGTTTTTATAATGCCTCTTTAAGTACCTTGAAGTTTCACAGATACTACAACCTGTCTACACATGTATTTTCTTTTTCATCAATAGGGCATCCTAAGTATTCCACAAAGGAAAAATAAAAAGAAAGTAATTGATATAATGTAATGAGTTCTTCAAATGTTTGGGGATGGCTGCATTAGAAGCCAGTGAAATACACAGACACTCGTAACTATGCCTTTGATTGGTCCAGATGCCAAGTGGAGAGAGATGGTCGGCTAACTCCTGTCATGAGTTGCATTGTTGCTGGTGATATGATTTTCCAAAAGATAACCAAATCTTGGTAACATTTCTAATAAAAGTACAATCTTCCCTCAAGTGGCTCTGGAAAATTCATTGTATATTAAAACTGTGTAAGAATGATTTCTTTCTTTTTTAAAAGTATTTTTATTTATTTACTTTTAGAGAGGGGAAGAGAGGGAGAAAGAGGGGGAGAAAAACATCAGTGCGTGAGACATACATTGATTGGTTGCCTCTTGCGCAACCCCAGCTGGGGACCCGGCCCACAACCGAGGTCTGTACCCTGACTAGGAATCAAACTGGCGACCTTTTGGTTTGCAGGCTGGTACTCAATCCACTGAGCCACACCAGCCAGGGCTGATTTCTTTCTATGTGTACAATGGAGTTGGGGCCTAGGTTCAGACAGGTTTTTCAACTACAGGAATGTCCTGTGGAATACATGTGGGCTGAGCATAATCCTTCTTGGACAAGACTGTCCCAAGCACCACAAAGGGCATTTACTCTTCCTGGACCTCAACCCTGAAAAGCCAGTGAGTGTTCTTTTGTCAGAGTGCCAATCATCCCCACAAATTTCTAAGATGTCCTTGAGGTGGTTCTCCCCAGAGAACTACAGTTCAAACTCAACTCTCTCATTTTACAGGGGAAGGAATCTTTCCCTTGGGAAAGGAAGAACTTCCCCTGGGCTTCACAGGGACGCAGAGATTGAACACAGACCACGCTCTCCGGACTCCTTGCTCCGAGTCAGGATTCCGTCCATGAAAGCAGTTGGAGCTGGGGCTTTGGGTCAAGTAGACACGGGTTCAAATCCTGGCTCTGACTTCAGGCAAATGGCTTCATCTTTCTGAACCTCTGTTTCATGATTTAATCTCAAAATCGAGATTAAAAATGACATTTATTTTAAAGACTTGTGAGAATTAAACAAGACTTTGATTATAACTCCCTGGCACATAGTGAGATTTCAGTACATTCTAGCTAATATCACACCCCTTTAAAGCTCATTTATTTAATTAAGTGCCAACAGGACTTCGTGTTACCATATTGCTGGAGAAATTCTCTATTTGAACTTTGCAGAAAAACCCATATTTATCCTGTTCTTAATTCTTTACACAGTCCCTTTCCAGGGCAAAGTATTCCTCCACCAAAGCTGTTCTAAACCACATTCAAAACAAAATGAGACGGGCTGAGTAGCTCAGAGCATCCTGACACTGAAAACAAAAACAAAAGCAAACCTTGAGACTGTAATTCGGTTTGGAAGGAGGAAGACAGAGGATGACATTTCTGAGCACTAATTTTGTACCGGATGTGTTGCAAATGGTTCGTTTTTTCATTCTCTCAACACCTGGAGAGGTGGGCACTGTATATGATTACCTCCTCTTTATAGATGAGAAAGCGGGGACTCAGAGCTGTGATGGTCCTTTTCCAAGGTCACACACAACCAAGACGGAAATCAGGGCAGAAAAACATTCTCTTAATTTGGGTTCTTCAAAAGCAGACCCTGAGACCAGGATTTGGGTGCAAGTATTTTATAAGGGAGGAGTATTGGTTATCAATTATCATTGCCTGTCTGCTCTGATGCACCCGTCATTCTATGTTCTGTGATAAAGGAATCCCTTATTCAAGTATTGATATTTCTCCTTCGAGGTGAGCACAATGTGATGCTTTCCAGTAGAGGGCGCTGGAGGGATACTGCAGGAGGAAGGCCTCCAGCCATTTCTTGTGGGCCAGATGGGGCTCAACTGTGGCTGTGAGGACATTTAGTGGAGTCTACCTTAGTCACGGGCCAAAATGGGTCCTTATGCAACTTCGCGGCCTTGGAACAGTGATAACCTTCACGTAGCTCCCTCAATGTGGAAACCTGAGTTTGCAGCACAGCCCACACTCTCCACGGGATTCCTACCCTGTCGGCCCCTGGACTTTACGCCCCAGGACAAGAGGCTGGGTGTCTGCTGTCTCCCGTGCACTCTGTAGGGTGGCCTCTTGCATTTACAACACCGCAGGCCAGCTGCAGCCTGGCCAGAGCAGCAGACTCCTCTGCCGTTCCGTGGGCAGACCCACACCTCCAGAGCTGTCTGGACCCCTCCCAAGTTTGTCCTCGCCTGGGTGCTCCCCCTACGCCATAGAGTGCCCTCTAGAGCTTCTTTGTATCTTACCGTTATTCTTCATTATAGTTAATCATTCTTTACATTCAACTTTTTTTGTGTGTTTAAATTACTGTGTGGTTTTTGACTCCGGAATGGAACCAGACTCTCATAGGAGGTGATCCTAGGAAGAAGCCAAGAGAGTGGAGGAGGGATAAAAAACAGTAAGGAATGGGTTAATGACTGGTCAGCAGCGAGAGTGCCTGGGGCTCAATTGCACTGGTGTCCCTCTGAGAGTTTGGGTACCACACACTTCAGGGTTGCCCCAGTAGGAGGCGAGAGGGCTGGATGTTTCTCTACCCATTCCCATCTCTCAGTGGTTGAGGGCTGTTCTTGGGGACCTTGAGTCCTTGACACTTCTGTCCTGCCCTGCATGCCTGAGCTGTCCCGGGCATACTTTTGGAGCCAGAAAAAGCCCTTAGGTAGAGAGAAACATGTCCTTGTAGTTACGATATCTAGAAGCATGGGAACTCCTACTAAAACCGTGGGTGACCTTTAGGGTCGGCCAAGGGGATGCGGGTGGGCACGGATGTGTTTACCACAGACGAGTTGTACGTGCTGAATGACAGAAGGAAATTGAACAACTGGATGCTGATGAATGGCTGAATCCTAGGGCGGATTTTCTGGAAAACTCGGTTGCAGATCAAATGTTTTCCTAACTGGTATAATTTCATTGTAGAGTCAGTGTTTACTATGCATAATTGGATTTTCCTTTGACCTTGGCAGTCTCACTGGCTTGCTGTCCACACTGGAAGACACCGTTTTTTCTTCTTTTTTTTCTTTTCCTTTTCTTTTTTAACTCGTTTAAATACAATAAGCCAAACCTGACTTCCGCGGAGAACCGGCAGCCCTGCCATTTCAGGAGGTGCGGGTGGCTGGGGTATCCAACCAGAAAAAGGCAGCGGGGTTTGTATTTTCCGTTTTGCCCTTTACAAGAACATTTCAGCTGAAGCAAAAGGTTTTTTTTCGGTCTCCCTGAATGTTTTAATAGAAATCTTGGTGGCATTAAGCCCTTTTAATTCAGAGCACCAGCTTCTAAAGTTCAGTGACGACATAGCTCTGTTCTGGCCCAGAACACAGTGGACGTCAAGACAGGAGACTTTAATCAGCAGGGACGCTGCAATGAAAACATAGGCAGGAGACAAGTTTATTACAAAGGGACAGGGACAGTGTTTGGGGCTAATGTAGGCTGAAGAGAATTATTTTTACATGAACAATTTTAAGTCTTTCACATCTTGCAATAACTTAACCAGCTTATATGGTTTCTCAGTTGGTGATGTGCTCTTTCCACAACTAAAATGCTCTGTGAGGAAAGAGCAAGAAATCTTACTCTGCCCCGAACGGGAAAGATCTGTGGGAAATGGTGTTAAGTCACAAAAGCAGCATGTAGAACAGGAGGGCATGGCTAACTATTGTATGAAAAAGAAGGAAAAAAAAAAGATTATGTAGTTACATTTGCTTCATTTGCATAAACATCTCATAACAGCGTCTGTGCAAGAAAGGCAGAAATGGAAACAAGAGGTAATATTTTTTTTCCATTTGCAACTTTTACATCGCTTTGATTCTAAACTCATGTCAATGTATTTCCTGCTCAAATAAAGAAATAACAAATTGCCCAGAGAAAAATAATCATTGGAGGGCAAGCCTCTGTTCTCTGATCTTTTTTATAATCTGCAAAGGCAACTTCAGATGGACAATGCATTTCACCACATTAAAGCATGTACACCTAGTTAATCCTTCGTAGACGCTTAGGGTTCCAGTCTGTTCATCTAACCATGGATATTTTTTTACGTCTACGCTGCTATCTGCCATCCAGGCAGCAGGGGGAAGTGTTTCTCTGTTTTTCTTCACTTCTTCCCCCACCTCCCCAACTGCATTTGCAAAACCACCCAAAAATTCTCTAGTTTAAATCTATGCCCAAAATGCACCACATTTTCTAGACTCCTGTTGTTTCTCTCTTATCCCCCAAATTTTGGGGGGACTTGAAGCTTCCAGTAGGCTGCTTAATGATTACTCAAAAGGGGCTGATTATTGGGCTTGCTGGTGTGATCTTTCTTCCCTCTTCTCTGTTCCCTTCTTGTCATTCCACTCACTCCGATGATTCGCTGTCCATAATCAAGTCATAGAAAAAACCCTTAAATTATGAAAATTCACATCTCTCTGTCTGCTTCTCTCTCTCTCTCTCTTACTTTGCAGAGAAGACTCAGGTTTGGGAAGGCAAAACAAACAAACATGCAAATCAAAAGAGGGAGGACTTTGGACCTCTATTAATGGTGCCAAAGTGGGGGAAAAAAGCTAAAAGGGGAAGGGAACGAGTGTCGCTGTTACTCTGTGTGTCTGGCTGGCACGGGGCCTGCCTTAACTCCTCACATCTTTACAACACGGAGCCGTAATGTGTCATTAGAGCTATTCAGTGAAGGGTAGGTGAGCGTGCTCATAGGGGTGAGCAACTCGCCCAAGTCAACATTGCTGCAAAATGGTAGAACCGGAACTGGAAGCCGAACTGCATCCAAAGCTGAGTCTTTGAATGTCTCCCTACGCCGCCATGCTAAATAAACGAGAGACATGCCTTCCCTGAGGCTCTCTACCTCGTTTCCGCTGACCCCCAAGTCCCTGTGTCTGCCCTCTCACATGTGTGCCCCACCCTGTCCCTGCTCTACACAGTGCCTGTGAAGACAGGAGGAAGGGAAGGAGAAGCCACCTTAAGAACTCCTTCAATGTTTAGTGGAAGCTGGTCTTTGTTGCACTTGGGCAGTGATTTTTTTTTTTTTAAAGAAAAGGCAGCAATATTGAACATGCCCAAGGTCGAAGATGCCTACAGCTGTGAACTTGGGTTAGTGCCCGGGAAGGCACTGCACTGTTTACAGAATTCTCTTGGAGCACGTTGGCGTGGGTGCATGGGCATGTGTTTCTCTTTTTCTCATCCCAGCTTTCCAGCGATGCCCACAGGTGGACTGTGAGGGGGAAGATGTAGAAATGAACAGTTTGGAGCTTTGGGTGGTCATTTTACCCAAAGTGAAGTTCTTGGGAGTGCATGGGTGACGTTCAGCCTCTGATTAAAATAACAACAGGACCCCTGGGAGAGAGCTGTGGCCTTTTCAGTGCTGAGTAGGGCAAGGAGCAAGTCTCCTTCGGTGCAAGCATGCCTCTAGCATATTTTAACGCTCGCCATGCTGCCATTTCAACAACAAGGGTCAAGCGGCCAGCTGGGGTCCTTGGGCGGGCAAAGTATCCGGCTGGCATTTTCTTAGGTTTATATTCCTTTAGTTATAATTCTACTTGTGGCAAACGATTGTGGCTTTCTCTTTATGGTCATGTTGAGGTGCATGCATGTAAGTGAAAAGGACCACTTAAAGAAGAATAGTTGAGTAAAAAATGGGACACACGGCATGGCATTCAGCTGTGGGCACTGACGGTGAATGTATGTTGTGGTGAATTTCTTCCAAACGTGTCTTCCATCTCAGGCGATGTGTGACTTTCATTCCAGAATCATGGGAAATTAGAATTGCGAAGTTTCACAACAGAAAGGGATAATCTAGTCCATCCTCCTTATCTCAGAACTGATGAAATGGAGGCTTAGAAGGATGTGACTGGCCCAAGGTCACGCAGTGTTCCCTTGGCTAATAATCTGTGTGCGGGCGCGTGTGTGGGCGTGCTGCTGGGGCGGGGGAGGCTGAGAACCATAATAGCCTAGGCATAAGCTGGATATGGAGCTGCCTTCGGTAACGTGGGTGGCTTTGGAACCATGAAGGGAAAGAGAGGAAAGAGGGGAGACGACTTTTGAACAAAATGAAAACTTCTAGATAACAAAGGGAAAAATCCTTAAAGTCTAAGTATGTTCTGCTTGCTGAAGCGGCTGGCTGGTTTCCCCCGCTACGCGCAGCGGTAGCTTCTTGCAGGGAATGTGGCATTTGGTGCAATAGGTCAGTATCAAGCTTGAACAAAACGTGATGACTGTTTAGGAAAACGCACGTAAGTCGGGGACGGCGAGTCCCGACTGTGGTGACGCGAATCGATGCCCTCATCCCACTGGAACAAACACAGCTGCGGGGCTCAGTTTGCAGGCTGACGAAACTGAACCCGGATGTCCTTGTCCTGGGGCCAACTGAATTCTGGTTATGACAGTCATCTGTGAGGAAATCAAGTGTTACAAAACTCAGCCGTGCTCTGCGCACTTCAGGGCCCATTCTGGGGGTGGGGTGGGGTGGGGGGAGAGGCATGGTCCCCTGCCTCCCTCTTGTTGTGAGGTCGGCTCTGGTCAGCTCTGCGTCTTGCTTCCTTATGGGCATACTGAGCTGATGGAGTGGGAGACGGTCCAGAGTTAAAGACCACCCTGCCCCCTCGTAGATGGGGCTGGGGAGCCCAGTGCGTGGTGCAGAGCATGAACGTAACATATATTTGTGGAATGAGTAACTGAAGACCGAAAGCCCATCAGCGGGCGCTGCGTGGTGCTTGGCCTAGAGCCAGCCCGCTGCTCGCTCACATTCCGGTGTGGACAAGTCACTCGCCCTTCTCAGTGTCGGATTGCTTCATGCCTAATGTTTAGATAAGCAACTACGTTCCACTAACGTGTTGTTGGGATACAAGAGCTAAACCTAGTGACTGTGGTGGGTGTCTTTTCACTTATTCACTCATTAAATCACTCGTTCACCCAACCAGCTGATTTTATTAAGCATTCTGTGGGGGAGTTAGCTGAGGGAGCTTCTAATAGAGGTTAAGCTCTAGTGGAGAAGTCAGATAACAACTTTGTAAATAAGTAGATAATCAAGATACTGCTTTCAGACTATCCCACGTGCTAGAGCGAAATAGCGATTAGATAAAAATAGTAATAATATTGATAAAAGCTAACATTTGTTAAATACTTTCCATGTACCACACTTGTAAACCTTTACTTGGGTGATGCATTTGACCCTCACCGCCATCCTGAAAGAGGTGTAATCATTGTATTTTATTTTATAAGGGGAAGGAAGCTAATACATGGAGCTAGACTACAATGGACAGGTTACAGCGGGATGTTTTAGACAGCATGATCAAGAAAGATTTCCTGGCAGGCAACACTTAAGCAGGGTCCGGCGTGTGCATTTACGTGTGCCCCCAAAATCCACAACTCCTGTTCTACTCACCCGCCCCCCACCCCGCCATTGTTTGGGAAAGCCTACCAAGTTACCCATTGTCATTGTGACTGTCTTCTAACTACGCTGGCCTCCTTACGGCCAGAATGGTGTGACCATGACTGGAGGGGGTAGACAGACTGCTACATGCATTTGGGCCCACTTATTGCCCCGTTGACCTTTCTAGTGTGTGGCTGATCGGCGTCTTCTGAATTTGAAGTTTACAAAGCCCAGAGCCCGGGGATTATGGAGCGTGGGATAACAGCTTGCCACTGTGTCCTTACTTATCCATTGGGAGGCTGTGGGTGTTTCTCCTCTCCCCATAAACACCAAGTCCCGGCCGTGTGCTGTGGGAATGGGGACAGAAAACAACCCAGTGGTGGGGACAGTCATCAGAATGATCTCACCTATATTCATAGTGCAATAAAGTTCACCATCTTTCACCTCTGAGATGCCATGGGGGTCTCCCAACCACCTCGGGGAACAGAGATTGTTGTGCGCATTGGGAAGATCAGAGAAGTGATGACCGAGATGCTTCGGAAGTTTAGCCAAGGTCCTGTAGCAGGTGGGGAACAAAGCTGGTGCTTTAACTTTCTGATAAATAAAAAACCTGCTAACCACCCCCCACCATAGGCTGTAGGGATAACGTCTTTCTTAACAGCCACCGTTTATTGTCGTAAACGCTGGCCCTGTGCTGGATTCTGAACCGGGAGTTTCAGGCAGATTAGCCCACTCAATCCCGCTGCACGGTGCAGGGCACAGCGTCTGACACATGGTACGAACTCAATTAGTATTAATTTATGTGATTCTGTGTTCAGACAAGGGGAAGCTGAGGCCCAGAAAGGTCGAGTAATGATGGGGCCGAGATGTAAACGCAGGCCACGTGGTTATGGGGCTCATCTCCTGTCCACGGCGCACGCTGCCTGCTTCACAGTTGGGTCCCAGTGCCTCAGTGTGTGGCAGGGAAGGGCACATGGAGCTTCAGACTTCGGCCACTTGTCTCTGGTAACAGCCAGAGTTCCTCCAGTTTTTCCTTTGAATTACTGCGCAAGGCCACGTTAGCCCCGGTCTGCAGTCCTGCAGAGGTAGCTGGGGCTGTGGGTCCCTTCTGGGCACCCTCGTTTCCTCTTCACTCAGGAAAGGCTGAGAATCTGAGGTCCTGGAGGAGGAGGGGTTTTCCTCATTGTGCCTGTGGGGTACATGTTTCCCGGAGGGGCTGGTAGACATCTGTCCCTGTGAACATAGTGGGATTTGGAATGCAAGTGGCAAGGGTTTCCCGCTTTGTATTTGCCAAGTTTTCAAAGATGACAATGTCTTGGCATCCCCTCATCTCCACTTCAGGCTGTCGCTTTAAGTTTTTTTTGTTTTGTTTGTTTCATTCCTAAAAGAGCTGATCTGGGGGGCCCTGTGCTCAACAACACAGAGAAGACGGCTAGAGGGGACCCGGACTCTGTCTCCAGGTCTCTGGGATGCAGCAGAGAAAGCGCAGATGACTCCCACTGGAAGCTTCCACCCAGGAGGTAGAATCTGAGCCAAGCTTTGAAATACATTTGGATTTTGGTAGGTGGGGGCAGAAGGCAAGCACATCTGATGAGGGGTTAATATGCAAAATATATAAGAAACTCAAACGACTCAATAGTAAAACAGAACCAAACCCCAAATAACTTGATTTTTTTTTTTTAAATGGAGAAAGGAGCTGAATTGATGTTTCTCCAGAGAAAACGTATGGGCAACACGTGTAGGAAAAGGTGCTCAACATCACTAATCACCAGGGAAGTGCGAGTCCCAATGAGACATCACCTCACACTTGATACAATGGCCAATGTCACGAAGAAGGTGATAAATGCCGGCAAGGATGTGGAGAAATGGGAGCCCCGCCCCTTGTTGGGGGGGATGTAAATCGGGACAGCCACATTGTGCAGAACAGCATGGGGGCTTCTCAAGAAATTCAAAACCATATAACCTCCCTTCTAATTGTGTGGTGTGCGTGTATATATCCAAAGGAAGTGAAATCAGTATCTTGAGGAGCTATCGGCACCTCCACCTTCATTGCATTACTTACAGTGGCCAAGACATGGAAACAATGGACCTGTTGAGGATGTTTGGGCAAAGAGAATGTGGTACATCTATACAGCGGGTGATTATTCAGCCTTAAAGAAGGAAATCTGACCATTAGTGACAGTATGGATAACCACGGAGAGCCTTCTGCTAAGTGAAATAAGCCAGACACAGAAACACAAATCCTGCACGATTTCACTGACATGTGGAATCTAAAAAATGTCCAACTTATAGAAGAAGAGAGTTGAATGGTGGTTGGCAGGGTTGGGAAGAAACAGAGAGATGTTGATCAAAAGATATAAAGTTTCAGTTATGCAGAACTAATTAATTCTGGAGACCTCTAATGTACAGTACGGTGACTATAGTTAATAATGCTGTATTGTATATGCAAAATTTGCTAAGAGGGCGGATCTTAAATATTCCTACCACATACACAGAACTATGTGAGGTGATGCATATGTTAATTAACTCAATTGTGGTGATCATTTCACAATGTATACAGATATCAAAATATCACATTGTGTATATGGTTATATACACACGCGCACAATTTTATTTGTTAATTTTAACACAGTAAACCTGAAAGGAAAAATGGTCTACAATGCCACAGCCTAGGTGACTTAAACAGCAGAAATTAATTTTTGTACAGTTCTGGAGGCTGGGTGTCCAAGATCAAGTTGTAGGCGGGTTTGGTCCTGGTTCGCAGATGCCCGTTGCTCGCTGTGTTCTCACGTGGTCTTTTCTGTGTGTGCCTGTGTCCTTGGTGTTTGCGCCTCCGAATTACCTCTTCTTATAAGGGAGAACACCAGTCAGATTGGATCAGGACCTACACTAACAGCCTCATTTTAACTTAATCACCTCTTTAAAGGCCCTATCTTCGAGTACAGTCACATACCGAGGTCCTAGGGGAGGTTAGTGCTTCAGCATATGAATTTTGGAAAGACACAGTTCAGCTCATAACACATATCAGACTAAACATTTTATGTAATTTTTTTAGTATTCATAATACTCCTTCGACTAGCACTCTTGGGATCTTCACTTGTTTATGGTCACACAGTGGTAAATGGCAGAACCGGGATTTATCTATAGCCAGGTTTGTCTGATAGGAGTCTTCCCCCCAGATCTGGCCGAATGGAACACGGCTGTCTTCCAGACAGGTGGGTGCACGTCGGGTGTGACCGAGAGCCTGCCGCCCCTCATTAACAATCACGTGTGGAAGAGCAGCGCCATCAGGGAAAGGCCTCGGGAAAGGTGGAGGGCTTGAGAGCACAGGTGGGTTTCATTGATTCTTCAGAGACAGGCTGGATCTTAGAATGGAGAGGCAAATTCGGGAAGAGCAAGGCAAGCGGGGCAGGTTGGGGTTGAAAAATGGGACTGGCACCCTGAGCTAAGGAGGGGGTGATGATGGCTCCATCCCTACCATTGAAGGACAGGTTTTGGATCCGCGGTCCAGCTGACTGAACCACAGGGATCCAAAGCGAACGGAAGTGGTACCGTGGGTTGAACTGTGCCTCCTCAAGAAGGTAGGCTGACGTTTTAACTTTTGTACCTGTGAATGTGACTATTTGGAAATTGGGTCTTTGTTGATGTAGTAGTTAAGATGAGGCCACACTGAGTTAGGGTAGTCCTGAATCCAATGACTGGTGTCATTATAAGGAGGCCAGGTGAGGACACAGAGACACAGAGGAAAGAGGTGGCTGCGTGGAGATGGGGGCAGGGTCGGCGTGCTGTCTCCACAGTCTAAGCAGCACCGAGGATTGCTGGCAGCTGCTGGAAGCCGGAGAGAGGCCTGGGACAGGCCGTCCTTCAGGGCCTGCAGAAGGAACCGGACTTGTGGACGTGTAGATTTCGTCCTCCCAGAATGCTGGGAGAATGCATTTCTGTCATTCAAAGCCACCAGGCTGGTGGAACCTTGTTAAGGCAGCCCTGGGAAACTAATACAGATTAGAAGGGAGAAACACTCATGACAAAAATTGCTCTGGATGATAGATACTAAGTATGACTCAGAGAGAAAAATGGAGGCGCAGCATATGCCTGGGGACTGATAGGAAAGAACAATTTTAGAAGAGGATGGGAATGATGGCCCCAGGATCTCCACACAAACGAGCAGATTATGAGAAAAGAACCTAATGACAGAGGGGGTAGATGGGGTGTTTTAGAATCACCGAGGCTTGGGGTGGAATTCGATATCAGTACCTGCTAACGTGAAGGGAAGGAATGCACCCATCACGTGTTGGGGGTAATCGGGATTAAAGGGAAAGGCAGACGTGCTGCTTGTGGAGGGCCTGAGACAGCAAACAGGCTGACAGAGCGTAGGACGAAGACGTAAATGTAAATGCGTGGCGCTGCCGCCCTGAAAGGGGCAACAAGGGCCACACGAGTCCCCCACCCAAGTGGCCCAATGCCTTTCTTGCCCCGGTCCCAAACTGGCTTGGAGGTAGGGTGTTGTAGAAATGGGAGCTCAGGTCACCTCTCCAGGTATTTGTGGCAAGCTTTATCTGACTGCAAGGCGGAAAGTTTGACATGCTTTTGCCTTGCCTAATGGGAATTTCACGTCGCCGTGGGTAGTGACGAAGGCGTTTCCACTCTAGACTTAAGGATGAATTGTTAATTGGTTGGTGTAGTGGAAGTGATGGAACCTTGAGATAAAGCCAGGTGGGGATTTTTCCTTTTGGGGTGACCATGGCCTCAGAGAATTTATGTGCTCCTGCGAGAAGAAAAGACAGACGTAGTCGGGATTGTATCTTAGACTTTAAGAGGAGAGATTAAAAAAATTTGGACGATATCTTTTCTTTATTTCTTGTTGGTAGATAATGCAAAATTCCGTGGGTTTTCCCCTCCCTCCCTCCCTCCACTTTTCCTCTTTTCCTTTCCACAAGTGAATGCCAGTATTTTTACCTTTTAAGCGAGTCATTGTGGAATATTGAATTTTAGCCTTTAGAAACTGAAGTTAGCACGTATTGGAGTTTGTAAAAGGCTGGCCTGGGTGTTCGGGGGAAGCCTGGTGGCCGGCACTCCCACCGTAGTCCAGAAGGGTGACTAGCTATTAGGTGTCATCAGGCCTGTCTGTTGGCTCTGCTTCTCCCATGCTTGTTAAATATACATGGCATCTTGTTTTGTTTCCTCATTATTAATTTAGATTGTTGTATACTATTAGATAAAACTTTACAGTGTTTTGTTGGCTCTCTTGTGGGAAATGAAAATATTTGCCTCACTTGTATTCTGAAACTATCGTTCTCAGATAACAATTATCTTAAGATGTATATTACTGTGGGTTCTAGTGTGAAGTAGCAACCCATCATGGTTATAGCAGGGGCCTATATCATCTCCCTCACTCCCAAATATTATACATTTTAGTGCTGCCAGTAGGGGCAGACCGACTTGTTTGAATCACAGTCTCACTATTTTTAATAAAATCAGAGTAACGGGACCTGCTCCAGTGAGGATTAAATGACATCATGCATGTACGCCATCCAGGGGTGTCCAGCCTTTCAGCGTCTCTGGGCCACGCCGGAAGAAGAAAAGCTGTCCTGTGCCACACATTAAATACAAAAATGCTAATGAAAACTGATGAGCAAAACAAAAGTTTTAAGTAAACTCACGGTTTTGTGTCGGGTCACGTTCATAGCCATTCTGGGCGGCATGCATGGTTGGATATCCGGGCTCTATAAAATGAGAACTAATAAGTACCAATAGTTAAAGAGGAGTGCTTACAGTTTGCTGGGCACCGTATAAAGTGTTTTACATACATTGACTAATGAGCCCTCAGAAAACTCCATGAGTTAGGTATAACTATTATCCCTGCTTTACAGACGAGAAAATACCCAAGGCACAGGACATTTAGGTAATGAACCAGGTCACAGAGTTAGTAAGTGGCAGAGTGGGGATCTGAACCCAGGAGGTGTGGTTCTAGACTTATTACTGGTGACTGCCATACGAATTATGATAATAATAAGAGCGTGCCATTTCTTTTCCAAATAGGTCATACAATGAGGACAAGGTCAAGTGAATGGTCTCTATGTACTTGCATACTGTTTATCTCCTCACTTGCTAAGGAAATCTGGAGAGGCTATATCTCTTTACCTTCAAACCCCCAGAATTTAGCTCAGCCCTCGCTCTAAGAATGGCTGAGTCAAGACCTTCCTCTCATTGAACTTTTTATCATCCTAGTCTTTGCTGAGGATGCTAACCTCGGACTGTTAAATGATGCCAGCAAAGAACACCGCCTGGAGAGGAGTCTTCTAGGCTCCACTTCGAACCCAATGCCCCTTGAGGGCAACTAGTTGAAATTTCATAAGTTTAGGCTTCCTTCTGGATGGAACCATCCAGTTGAGCATCTGGAAATTGTCATTTTCTGCTAGTACTTAAAATTCACGGAGTGCACCGATGATAGCTTTCTGGTCTTGAAATGAACCTTAGTGATAGCCTACAAGAGAGGAAGTAGGGATCCAAAGACATGGTGTTATTTTCTGGAGGTTACTCAGACAGTGAGGGGTAGATTCCAAACTGGAAACCAGGACTCTTGACACTGTCCAGTGTATCTTTCAATTCGCATTTAGCAGGAGAATCTGGAATATTATGGATTTTACAATATGGACTTTGCTTATATGCAATGTAACATTTGGATTAAAGCTAAAAATCCAAACCAATATTCATAGGTTGCTTTTTTAATTAAAGGAAACTAGCTTTAAAAGGCTATTTTAACAATGAACATGTTTAGGACTTACCTAAAAACATTGGTAGAATGCTTATGGGCAAAAAACTATGATAACATTACTCAAGGCCTTCAGTGAGATCTCAGTGAAAATTCTGCACAACTGTGTTTTGTTTTAGGCACCACGAATCAAGCATGTGTACTACAAAAGATGAAACACATTCAAAATATTCAAAGTTGTATCAGTTGTGGAAATTGCTGAACATCCACGAAGCAAACTAGACAGTGCTTTGGACAAACTCAAATGACACCCCTAATGGAAACATTAGAAAAGCGGGTTTGAATCAAGATCCATTAAAATCTTACTTTATCAAATGGGCCATTTGTGAAGTTGGATTGTCGAACAAATGACTCCTCCATGTTTTGAAATTAGTGGCTTGTGGCTTTCCTGAGAAAGGAAGAACTTTGTGAATTTAGGGGAAATATATTTTCCTAGTGACTATGATAACAGTGGTCAAAGACAACAGTGATTATCAACTAATCAACACCAGGCAAGAACCAGATGTGCGTCCTGATCCAAGCTGTTGCTTCTTCCTCAGAGCTGCCTCTGTCCTGTGCACGTACTTCTAGTATGACAGTAATCTTACCCTTAAAGTGTATGTTGCCCGTAAACTCCGGTGGGTAGGAACCCTGCCTCTTTAATTTTCTTGAAAGAGTTGAGTTGAGTTATTTAATGTCACATTTGGATTGAGTGGTAGATCCAGCATTAGGACTCAGATCTGTCAACTTCAAATCCTGTGGAAATAAATGGAAATCAATTAAATGAGAAAAGCAAAGGCTATTTTTTCTGAACGAGGTGTATAGCAAAAGAGTCAGCCACCGTCACTTGTGTCTGACAGAGATCAGAGGCAGGCGGGGGAATAGGGGAGCTTTCTAGTGGAAAAAGAGAAGGCTTCACGTGAGCCCTGATTGGAGGCTGTTGGCCTGAGGTAGCTGCCAAGGGACAACTAACTGCAAGTGGGGCACCCTAAGTGATCGGTTAATAGTACAGAGTCGACTAACTCTGGTGGGTCCTAATTTGGAAACAGGGACAAAAATTAGGAAAGCCACCCATTATTAATCAAGTTCTGCTTGTTTTGGGCCAATCATTACAGGGGTTAATATTTGGCTTCTTAGACCTGTTGTTAGATAGTGGTCTGACTTCCTACGGGTTTGACGTATCGGGAGCAGGTTGGCTTCCTGAGCAGGTCACTGTGTGTAGTGGGTTGGTTATATGGGCCTGTGGCTGTAGATTGTGGGTCAGAATTCAAATGGGTTCACGTGGGTCATTTCTCTGTGTGGTGTGGCCAGTGCTCACGCGCACACTCTGTCAGTTTGGCTCTCTTCCCTCTAAATCGGGGGGAGCAAGCTTTCTGTAAAGGGCCAGAGAGAAAATGTTCTCCATTCTGTGAGCCATGAAGTCTCTGCTGCTATTACTCAGCTCTGACATTTTAGCAACAAGGCAGCCTCGGACGCTGTGTAAACAAGAGGAGCTGGCTGTGTTCCAACAAAACTTTATTTACAAAAACAGGCAGCAGGCTGGATTTGGCCCTAGGGCTCCAGTGTGCCGACCCCGGTTGTACAGTGAAGAGTTTGCATAAAATCAACAAATACGCAGACAACAGCTGTCTGTCGTGTCCTGACTCGCTTCCTTCAGGCCCGTGTTCACGCTATCGAAGCGACGACCATGGCGGTCTAGTTACTGAGTGGTGGTGGTGTCGTTAAGAAGCATAAGCAATCAAAAAAATTTAAAAATTTTTCCCTTTCTTCCTTCCTCCCAAAGGACATTATATGGCACTCATTTAATAACTAAAGTGATCCTTCTTAAAATGTTGTTTTCCTTTTTTCCCGTTCCCCGAAGGCCCATACTTCATTTTCAGAACCTCTTATTTGTCAAACCCCTCAAAGAAGCCCTCTGGCATGCACAGCGAATCAGCACAGTGAACCACCTTCCCGCCAACACGTCACACGTCAGACAAGAGGAGGAGAGCAACACTGTTACATGGGTAAAGGTGATCTGCCCTGAGCCCGTTTCCCTCGTATTTGCAGCATTGCTGTCACAGTTCCAGGAAACACAGCCAGAAAATTGCCCAGAGGCTGTGAATTCCTTGTATCACCTTCAGGGCGAAGATCCCTCTTCCAGAAGTTTCCTTGGGCACTCATCCTCATGTCACATTGGCCCAGGTGTATCACATGCTCATGCCTAAGTCCACGTTGGGGAATGGGACCACCATGACTGGCTTAGGTTAAGCAGTAGTCACCTGTGGAGGTTGGGGGCACCTCTTGCTTCCTCCAATGCACATGGCCTTACAGAGGAGGGTGTATGTGAATGAGCGAGGCTGAATTTCTGTAGGAAGGATGAGGGAGGGGGGATCAATATTGAGAAGCCAAACAGCTGCCTCTTCAGCAAGAGGCAAAGGGGCAGGACGAGAAATGGCCTTAGAGAAAAGGCAGCGGGAGAAAACAGACGACCTGTGAGGAATCCCTCTCTGGGCTTTTAGCATTTCTCAGGGTACAAATAGTCAGGGATTCATTTTTGTGGAAGACAAAATGCTTGTGTTTGTTGATAAAGAGTCGTCCCCCATCCTTCCTCAAACATATCACGTATCAGACCAGGATAGGTGACGACAACATTGTCAAATTGCCAGTGTGTCTTTCTTCTCTCCAGCTCCATTTTGACGCCTGCTTTCTTTGTTTCTACAGCTCTAGGGCGTCGAGGGCCTTGCATGCCTTACCAAGGACACTTTCGGCAGAGGTGTGGAGATGGAGATATGCGGTGTGAACCCCGGCTCTGCCACACGCTAGTCCAAAGCCTCGGGCAGGTTAGTCAACAGCAATGGACACTAGCTGCCCTTTGTTGCCCTAGCTGCCCTGGACACAGCAGTAGCTGTAGTAAGGGAAGAGGCCTGCCTCCCTTGCTCATGTAGTTGCTGAGAAAATTAAATGAAATCATTTTTCAGTCTAATTTCATGTCTGTGGCACACAGACCCTAAATAAATATGTTGCTTTTTCTTTGGTCGAACCAGACCTGTCTACTCATTGCTCCCTGGAGTGGCTTATTTGTTTTATGATTTTCTTCCTTCACATGTCGCTCATGACATTTTTCCTTCCTGACCTTTCACTCCTTCCACTTGCCACGCCTTTCCCTGTCCTCTGTGCTTTGGACCTTATGTTCTGTCTGAAGCCTGGCTTGACTCCCCCTTGCTTGTGAAACCCTCTTCCCCATTCCAGACCCAGGACACCATTTTCTGGAGGAGCCATTAGGAGCCTGTGGGATTGAGGGTGTCACTGGCGAAGTCCTCCCGGCATCAGGTGGAGCTCCAGAAGGCTGTCCTTGTCCAGGAGGTGAGCGGTCCTCAGCTTCACTGGAGCAACGGAGCCAGGAGGCTGTCGGCTCTGGGGGTGGGGCTGACATGAGAAATGGCAAAGGAGCCCAGGACAAAACAGAGGGAGAAATTATACTGGCAGCCCCTGGCTAAAGTCCTGTTCTCTGCGCGTTCAATCTTTTCTTTCCTCATGGACGACTTACCTGTTATTTGGGCATTAGTTTTCTCATCTTCAAATTGAAGTTCATACTTCTTCTTCCCTTCTATTTTCCAGGGGAATGTAAACTCCAAAGAAGCTGGGGCTAAATTTTATTTTTAACTTACCAGTTATATCCAGCTCATAGGATAGTACCTGGCCCGCAGCAGGCACAATACATACTTGTTGAAAATAAAGTGAGTGTGAAATAAGAAAACATAGAAGTAAATGTTTGTAAACTTAAGGTCTGATACAAATGTAATGTATTTTATCGCTACCACCAAGAGCTTACCACAGATCTCTACACATTGCAGTCATGCAGTGCATGTCAGTGCATAGGTCACCTGTCCCCTATGGAAGGTGGAACATGCTGTGAGGTTATTTGAATGAAAATCTTTTAGAGAAGAATGCCTGCCTTGGGTCAGATCATTACCTCTGAGTCTTGCCCTTGGGTTGTCTAATGCCTGATGGCCAATAGGCAACATGCGTGCCTCTACTGCCTCCCCCACACTCAGGGAAGACACAGCTTATCGATCATGATACCTCCCTGCTGGACATGTCCTCCACATTCTTTTAAAACCATCTTTACAGGCAGCTGCTATCAATTGATCAGAGTTGATCAGAATTCAATTTAATTTGAAGCCTACTGGTTATCTCTGGTCTTAATTCAAGAGTATTCTCCTTCAGCTTGTTGGCTTATTTTCCCAAAGGCCCTCACCGATGACTCACCACAGTCTCCCCCCAGGGGTCATTTCTTTGTTTTCTTCGTTAGCCTTCGGAAAGTTCTCAAATCCAAATACAATCTCTTGCTGAAAAAAATAAGGCTGTCCTGATCCTTCGACCCAAACAGATATCTCAAAGAAATACGATTTGGTTTTTCTTCAAAGAAATAAGAGAAATATCAAAGGGGGAAATAAATCAATCCACCTCAGTGAGATTCCTGTGAAATTTGTTAGAAACGAGCCCCCGTGCACGCAAAGGTTGCACTTCGAACACCAGATTTACTTTGAAGTGCACTGCCCCGTTTCTGTAACGGGCTGCACTTACCCACACTTTTTATTTTTTAAAGCACGTTACAGACGTTTCCTAATTGATTTATGGCCCAGGACCCTGCTTAGAGCACAGCAACAAGAGTGATTAAAAGGCCAGAAAAGCTGATTTATGATGAAAGATTAAGAAGGGAATATGATCTGAAAGTTGACCAAACAAAGGCACACGGCAGGCCTCCCAGCCACCTGTAATTACCTGGTCGTGCATGAACTCTAGAGTGAGAGGCGAATTATTTCGCGAGGCCATGAGAGATTTCAAAAGAGAAAGTTGATTTTTTTCAAATGAAGAAAAACTCAGTCAGGCAGATTGGTTCTCTAGGGCTATGAGCTGTCCCAGAAAGCTGCAAACTCAAGGTTGCGGTAGGACCAAGGTCGAAAGCAGAGAATGGCATGTACATTCGGAAAATGCTACCCGAGCCTCTGTCTCCCCACCGTTCCCATCCTCCCTTCTGCCGTGGCCCATCTGCTTTTCGTATATGATTTTGGGAGACTTTACTCTCTTTGTGCCTTTGGGAATAAATTGAGGATCCTCAACACCCGGTCTAAGGAAAATGACAATGTGATTCGCTGGGGGAGATGCTCCCAGTCAGAAAGGTCGTCTGTTGGTTATAGGAGCCCACATGGGCACTTACGTAATTCATTGTTCTGGGTGTTCTGTTAGCAAGTCTTCTCAGGTTTACAGAAAGGGTAGAATAATGAAATCAACAAAATAGCTCACAGATTCTTTATGTTTCAAAAGTTCGGGTTTTGTTTTTGTTCATCATTTTAAGAATGCATGCCTCTCAAAGATAAATAATGTTTCTTAGCTCCAAATTACTCACTAATTTATAAATGCATTCCCTTTAAAAACATTAAATGAGTTACTTACTTTGTATGCCTTGTGATTTAGCTATTTTGGGGAGGCAGAAATAGAAGGTATGACCCTCGTTTGCACGTAGCCGATGCTGAGACTAAAGGGGCCAGGGGCCCCAGACTCTTCCAACTACGTGGCTGGATCCTTCCGGTTACCGAATCGAGGCCTGGGACTCTGACCAGGGTGGAGTTTCGGGAATTCGGTTTGCGTGGGGAGGGGTGCTGCCCGTCTTTGTCAGATATGACGCCTGGTGGAAACCAACGATACTGACCCAGGTGAAGCTGAGCTTGAGAACTCGGTGGGAAAACAAATACTTTCAATTCCCAAAACGTAGGGTCTGCAAAAGGGGTTAGTTTTATGGAGTAAACAGGTTCAAAAGGATGGGCAGATCCAGAAGAGAAGCTGAGGACTCATTTCCTCAAAAGAGGCAGGGGACAGGGGGTCAGAAAAGGAGCTGTGGTCACGGCTCTGGATGGAAGGTTTCCTATGGGGGAGGTGGGATTGCGGGGGTCGGGACAGAGGGGCCTGCGAGTGCCTCAGGTGCAAAGGCTCAGTGCCGCCATGTTGCACAGCTCCCAGGACCCGCTCTTAGTGTGTTCCTTGTAAATGGTGTCCCTAGAGTTGGAGGACGCAGAGGCACTGAAGAGGCTCTGGTGAGTGGCAGGGTGTGGAGGAGGTAACACGGGCTCTTCAGAAGCATTTGGGAAGAGTTTCAGAGGAAATAACATCTAAGTGAATTCACGAAGATGCAGAAAGAGCTAGACAGAGAGAGAGGGGGAAGAAGCAGCTGCAAATGTCAGGGGTTCTGGGCCAATGGCTAGTGTAAGCTGTCCTGGGCGTGGCCTGCAGGTGGTAGGAGGGAACACTTGGGTGTTTAAGGAGGAGTGTGCAGAGGAGACAGGGAGGTAAGCCAGTCTGCAGAGATCCACGAACAGTGTGTTGGAGAATGCGGAAGCCATTGCCGAATTACACAGAAAGCCCTTTGATCGGAGGATGATGGAGAAAGACCACATTGACCGCGGTGTAGAGGATAAAGGTCATTGGGACCAACAACAGGGGACCAGTTAGGAGGCTGTTGAAATAACCCAGGCAAGAAGCAACAAGGGGCTGAATAAAGCCACCGTAGCATGATGGTGAAACCGCTGGGACCTCCCAGCTGTTCCCTTCATACCTTATCTGGCACCTGTCTCCTTGTAGGTCACTTAGGCTGGGTGCCCTTCCCATTTACACTGTCAGGGTCACTGCTGGCTAATATGTGGAAATACCTGAAACTGTTTTATTTTTAACCAGCTTGGGCACAGAGATTGACGAATATCTAGAACAACAGAACCTGGCATGTCTTTCATCACTTGGGAAAATGACTCTGCCTTATTAATAATGGGAGCCAGTTCATAAGTCTTTGTCACCTTTCTAACAAATATTTCTCCTTTGTTTGGGGTTGATGAATTTGATAAAAATTTGGAGTAGGACGAAAGAAAGGGTTATGTGGAGCATATCACATACCTCACAGGCTGAGAAGCAGATGGATTTTAAGTCATAGACTCTAATAATGTGTGATATTACAGTGAGCGAGACACAAAACATTATAGCAGGTCTCACGTGCTGTTCCTACCACAACCTCCTGAGTTTACAGCCCTCCCACCAGATCCCTAATATGTAAGATTGCTGTTGATGCTGTAAAAGGAATTCTACAGTCTATTCTGAAAAAAATGGAACTTCAATAAATAAGTGGAGGAACCAGGATATAAGGAAACATATAAAAAGCCTCTAGAAGGGCAGCGAAGCCCAGGGAGATAAAACTCAATAGTTCAGGGACAGAAACGGAATGAAGTTTTCTTTGTTTTAGAGAGAATATTACAAGGTGCTGTTTAAGGTTATAGCTGGAGCTGGAATAGTCTCTTGCAAGAGTGCAGTTTACCAAGCCAGTTAGGTATTGGACTCTGTCCACATAAAGGAAAATAGATACATTTTTGCTGGCTTTTCACCATGACGAGAGATATTCTACCACAAAGGTAACTTCAGAGGGGACGAAAAATACTTGTGCCTTGTTTTGGGCGGTGGTCACGTGAGCACACCGCACACCTGAGATGGTTGCATTTTGCTGAGCTCAGTCATCCTTAAAAACAATAAAAATAATTTTTAAAAAGGAAAAAATATTTTGACACTGTCCTGGTGTCCTGGTGGCAAAACATGAATTGGGCAGCAGAGCAGATCTAACCCTGAACAGTGGGGACTTCAGGATCACGAACCAGACCTCTTGCCTAGAAGTAGGGGACCAACTTCACTTGATGCAGCGGGTGACCTCGGCCATCTCCGTGAAGCAGAGAGACTGGCTAGAGGACAGGCATCGTCTATGCCTTTGGCCTCTCTGGGCAAGCACAAAACCAGTGAAGTCCCTCTGTGAGTTTGGAGCCCAGTGTGGGGATAGTATTTCTCTTATCCACGAATCACACGTGGCGACTTGGCTAATGAGGATTCCCAGGCCTCATTTAGGCTCGAAGAGGAAAATCAGCATTGATTAGTGATGTCTGTTTAGGGATGCAGTAGGATGAACGGGGGGCCCGTGTGCCAAATCTTTACTAATTGCTCTTTCCCCAATTCTCTGAAAGAAGAAGAAGGATGGGGCTGGGTACTCAAGGCCACCAGGAAATGTCTTTAGTGGTGAAAGCAGTGACTATGGTGGTGCTGAGAAAGTTCAGACACATTGGATCTGGAAATCAAGTTCTATTTCTTCTAGAAGCTTCCAGAGGTAAAGCTGGCTTGAAAAAACCAAACAGAGAGTGAGGCTGAAGTGCTAGTCTGAAGGAGGTGAGCAAAGGTGGACACCAGGTCCATGAGAAGGTGACCTCTCTGAAGCCAGAGAGAATGGGGACAAAGCAAGTGAGTGTTGACCAGTGTGGGAGGTGGTCTCGGTGGGGGTGTGGCCCCAAGGGTTTTGTGGGTAGGCGCTGCTGTCAGGGTGTGAACCATGAATGAAAGTCACAGATTGCTGAATTCTGGCTCCTTTAACCACCTCTCCCTTCCTTGAGGACAGAGGGCGTGTTAGAGTCTGGGGTCTGGTGGTCAGGGGAGAGGGAAGGACAGTGATGGGGTGGATGGCGGGACCCACAGGGATGCCATCTCCTCCACTGCAGGCTGTCTCATTTCTTCACCCAGTTTTAGGTCTAGATCCTCCCCACCCCCTTTTTTTAACACCAGGTAGCACATATCTGTACATAGTATAACGTGGAAGTGCTTTCATCTTTGGTGCTCAGTGTGTTGATTTTCACATGTGGACACAGCCCACTAACCATCTCCCAAACTACATTCTCCATTTCCAGCCACCCCCGACCAGAGCTTTCCCAGTTTGTAACCCCCTCCTACGGGGCAATCACGGCGGTGACCAAGTGTCACAGTTGGCTCAGAACTGAGGAGCTTCCCAGGGTGTGGAACTTTCAGTGCTTAAACTGGGAAAGTCTCAGGCAAACTGGGACAATTGGTCATCCTAGTCCCACAATTCTGACTCCAGTCAGCGTTGGTTCATCTTACTTGGTTTTGACCTTCATTTAATGGAGTTTGATATATTCAGTACACACTCTTGCATCTGGCTTCCTCCAGACAGTGTGAGGTCAGTCCTGCATGGCATGTGGCAGTTAGTTCACAACTGCTTGAATGCTGAGTAGTATTCCAGTTTCAATATCATTGACATCTGGGTGGCCCCTGTAACCATGGACGATGAATGCCTTCCCGCCCACCCCAGGATTGTGAATGACTGTCGACCCCGAAATGGTGAGCACTTGTAAGGGATGGAAACCGAAGCGTTTCCCCTGACAGTACAGTGGCCCAGCCATTCTGTGGCCTACCCCTAAACATTTGCCACACCCTGGTCCTGACTTTGATGGCCTCTGATTTTCCACGAAGTTCTGTGGTCTTGAAACAGCCTGATTATCCCAGAGTTAAGGTGTTTATTGTGTTCTGTGTTGTGAACAGCTGGATGCCCTGAAGGACGTAACAGAGACAGAAGATGGAGATCTCAGTTTTATTAGCAGATTTCCTCTATCGTGCTCCTGAGGACACTGAGGCCCCGGCAGCCCTCAGACAGGAGCAAGTTCTGTCCCCAGGTCGCTAGTGCCCAGGGGGCTGGAGAGAAAGGACCTTTCAATGTTTTGGTGGAATGGAGTTAATCAGTACTATCCTTAACGGAGTTGTTTTCCACATAAACCCAAGGTTAAAGGTATAGTGGGCAGATAATTGCTTTATTTCAAGGGTGACTCATTTGCAGCCTGGGGCACTAGATCCAGATTTCAGTTTGAGTTCATCACATTCCTCCAGTCACTCCTGCTTTAGCACAGAGATTAATTTCTATCCTGGTGGCCCTGTGTGGTGAAATCATTAGGGCAAGATGTTTAGAAGTTTAATAATGAAAACAGATGAAGATCTGTGAATAATCAAAGTTCCAAAGGACTGTGACTTTTAAATGCAGGGCCTGGGGAACAGTAGGCGGTGACTTAAGAACGTTCATCTCACCGGTCCTCTCAGTTCACATCTGCTTCCTCCTGAACCTCACTGCGAAGGCTTCTCTTTCTTCTCCGTCCGACTCCTCTGTATCTCCTACCCTCTTCAGTTGCTTCCACACGTCTCCCACTCTCCCGCACTCACCGACTGGCCACAAGGTATATGGAAGCACTGAATCTTAGAGGCTAAGAACAACCTCTGTCCTTCATTGAGGAGGGAACTGAGGCACAGGTTGGTGCCTGAGTAGAGTCAGAGCAGGAGCTGGCTCTCGTGAGCCACTGTTCACTCTTACTTAGTATTTGCCAAAAATATTTAAAAATATTGATTATTTTTCTTGCTGTAAAATATTATGTGGCCCTTGTCAAATATGTTTAAAAATATGTTTAAAAACTGTAAAGAAAAAAACAAAAACCAACTACTATCACGTCACCCAGAGATGGCCACTCTTTATAGTTTGGGTTTGTATTTCTTTCCAATCTCTTTTCCATTCAAATGAACAGAAATCTACCTGTTTTAAAGAAATGAGATTCTATTTTAGAGGTACATTGGAATCTTGTTAGTTTTGATGCTGAACCTTCTCTCGTTGGCATTGTGTCATTAATTTCTATCCTATCTCAATGAAATATTCTTGAAATATGGCTTTTATTGAGGTTATACTATACCGATCTGTGGCATACCGTGATTTGTTTATTCATTGGTGGAACTTATTGAATGAAGTTCCCCATTTTTTATTTAGAAGCAGGTAAGTGAGATTTCATTTGTCCCACAGGGAAGGTTGAAGGGAGATCTCCAACAACCATAAATGAGTCGCTTTTGGTCCAAAGAAGTCAACTAATTTCCCCACCGTGGGTCAGAGACTGTCATGAGGGAGAAAACAATGGTTTTGTACTGTGACTGTGCTGATTTAACTATCATGTTTGCCTGGGACTTTCTTCACTCCCTGTCCCTGCGCTGGGCAGAGAACCCACTTCCCTCTCCAGCCGTTGCTACCAAACCCGGTGTTAAACGCAATTGCTTGTGCAGCTGGAGACCTTAGGTGGGTCACCCACCCAGCTGGCATTGCTTCAACTCCTCCTGGGGCAGAAAAGGTGTCTGCAGGGCACAAGCCAAGCATAGCTAGAGGGGGCAAAAGAGAAACCTGTTCACTGTTTGAGGGTGACACTTCATAGTTTACAAATCCTTTCCTGCCCTGGGAACAGAGGAGAGAGAATGTCCCTGAAGTCCGTGGAGACTCGCCCATGGACCCAGTTTTTGGATTTTTTTTCTCCTTTGCAAAGATGAGGCAGCATATGTAGCACGGACCTTAATGGCAAACGGACCTCTGCCCCTTGGCTCTGTCGTGTTGTGGCGGAGATAATTCATGTCAACCATCTGAACCTCAGTTCCCTCATCTGTGATTCAGGCTCTGACCCCTGGGCTCGGACGAGGATTAAAGGGCACAATGCAGATGATGAGCGCAGCGTGAGGTCTGGGAAGTCAAGGCGGCCAAGCAATGGCAGGAGCCGTCACTTACCCTACCCGTCTTGTTGCTTCCATGCACAAGGTCAGCCTTTATCTTCTCAGTGAATAACAGAAAACGAAAGCTGAAGTGATACCCTTGAGATGATCCTTGTCATGTAGACATAAAAGGAAGCATGCTCGGGTTGAAATGCGGGGATGAGAGGCTTCGATTACTAGAACTTGATGAGGCATCTTACTGCGCATGTGAAGGGCAAGACACTTGGCTCTCCCTTTGCTCAATGCGTATAGGCCTGCGGAGCTCTGAGGTCACGGCTTGGAAGACCTCTGTCCTTGCTCCGGGGACTGTGGGGACCATGGCCCCCTTCTGGTCCCTGGCTACCCATTCTGGCTGCCCTTTGGCTTTTGGAACTGGCCTGGAGCTGTCACATCCACTTACTCGGACGATGTGACCTTCGTTCCACACCCAAGGGTGTTCTCTGTGAGCCGAGGATGGATGTACCTGATGTAGAAAAGATGTTCTCTGAGGTGGAGAACGATTTAGAGTAATATCGGCTCATAAACAGCCATTTCCTCAGAAGGTGCTGCCTTAGCGGCCGGCTGGTCTGTGCTGCTCCCTCAGGCTGAACGGCAGAGACCCCAAATCACCTTCCCGAAGCACCCTGTGGCAATTTGCTAATTATTTTTATGATGCCAGGTCAGCAATGAAGGTGGCCTTCCTGCTTCGCTCAGCCGCGTGGCAGGAGGGACCACTTTTCAAAGCTGGGCTCCAGCGCCCAGCCTGCCGGGGAGGGTGGCCCTGAATGCGGTCTGTGTTGCTCTGTACTTCTTTCGTTGTATGTCCTTGTCCCAGTCCTGGGTTTTTTTTGTCCTTAGAGTCTGAAGGTGTATTCTTTTTCTAGGGCTGCCATAACAAAGCACCACACTGAGTGCTTAAAGCCACAGAGATTTGCTCCTCCTCGGTTCCTGGAAGGCTGGAAGTCCAAGATCAGGGTGTCAGCAGGGTTGCACCCTCTGAAGGCTCTGGTGGGGGGATTGTGTCCCATGCCTTCGTCTGAGCTACCGGTCTTGCTGGCAATCTTGACCTTCTTTGGCCTGCAGTGATATCATTCCAGTCTCTGCCTCTGTTGTTACACATCATTTTCTCTGTGTTTCTGTGTCTGTGTCTTCTCTTCTGATATTGAATTAAAAGCCTACCCTACTGCAGTTTAATCTCATCTTAACTAATTACTCCTGCAAAGTCCTTATTTCCAAATAAGGTCACATTACAAGGTAATGGGGGTTAGGATTTGAGCTTATCTTTTCGGGGGCCACCGCTGAAACAATAACAGAAGATATCTAAGGGCACCTCATTTCTAAAGCTTGGGGCATTATTTCCAATCATTTCCCAGTCCTCGGACTGGTGAGGAACTGCTCTCAGTGTTTGCTTTGCAGGTGAAAAGGGCTGAGCTCCAAGCTCACACTGGCGGTGTGCACATGTGGTTACGAGCGTGCCCCCTACGGACTATGTTTGTTTTGGTGAACACAACTCACTTAATATTGTGACAAGATCATAGCGTTCCGACGAAAAAAGAAAAAGAGGGTTTCCACCTCCTTTGAGTCACAGAACCCACGTGCTAGGGATCCCTTCATTCCCCTGGCACCTCATTTGTATCAAAACCCTGTTTCCAGCCTGGAGCAAACAACTTATGGGGTCTTATTAAACTTGCCACAGAAAACTTAAAACTCTAGAATTAGTCATTTCAGAAAAGCCCAAACTCTTTTAACTAAACAGGGCAACTTCAAAAGTTAATGGAAACCTTGCCAGCTGTCATGTAACGTGAAACAATTTATTCCTTTTAGTTGTTTCATGAAACGTTGGGCATTTCTGTGGTGACTTTCATCTAAAGTGTCTCAAATGCCGTACTAATTTTATAAATGATGCGTCTCTGGGGCTTCCATAGCCTGCCCCCGTTTTTCCCCCTCAATTTCCAAATCCTGTGGAGGTTCGACCTCTGCTGGGGTCCAGGTTGCATGGTTCTGTGTAGTAAGGACTCTACTCAAATAGAGGTGTTTTGGGATTTGGGGAATTTCTCATTCCTAGTTTATATCTCAAAAAAAATTTTTTTTTGGCAGAGTAGAACTGGGCCTCGGTTTCCTTGACTAAAAATGAAGCATTTTCACTGCAGACTTGGGAGACCATCTACCAAGTCTAGACTTCCAGGAATCTAGGGTTAGTGATGACTCTCCTAAATGGCTTCAAGATGTATCCCAGGCTGGTGTAGCTCAGTGGATTGAGTGCCAGTCTGAGAACCAAAGGGTTACCGGTTCGATTCCCCAGAGCCAGGTCCCCAGTAGGGGTGCTCGAGAGGCAACCACACATTGATGTTTCTCTCCCTCTCTTCCTCTCTCTCTCTTCCCCTCGGTCTGTAATTAAATAAATAAAATCTAAAAAAAAAGAAAAGTGTTGATTAGGAAGTGCACCCTGCTTTCAGGGAACTGTCTGTGACTTGGCATTCAACTCAGCTCTGCTGACAGAATATCTTCCGTCGCATGAAGGATTTTCCTGGTATTTGACCTCCATGTTCTTCAGGCTTGTCAGTGCTTGTAGCACAGCAGTGACCTTGCAAGAGGAAACGGCCACTTTGCATTCTCTCTGCCTGCAGCTTTGCTCCCTAAAGGCTGTCCCAGCGATTATTGATGAGGGCTGTGGCCCACTGTGATCCAGAATATTTGGGGAGCTCTTTGTACTTTTCACAATGAATTCATGAACATTCATTTATTCAATCCCCACAATAGTCTGGAAGTAAGACTGGCATTATTCTCATTTGAGGAATGAGGAAAACAAGGAACACTAAGCCTGCATCACCTTAACAAGGTCACAGAAGAAACAAGTGACAGGGAGAGAGAGCTGGAAGACAGATACTCTGGCTTCTTGTTCAAGCGCCCTTCCATCACATTTGAACTGAACTGTCCAGATGGAGAAGGAAGAAGCTTAACACATATACCTACTAAGTGCTGGAAACTGTTAGATATTAGACAGGATTCAAATCACCATCTATTTGATTCCAAAGACTAAATTCTTTCCAATACCCTTGGTAATGGAAATATCTCTCCTTTGGTGACTGGAAACAAAATTTAAGCACCAAGTGCCATTATACAAAGTAGATCAATTAGTCTGGTTTTGTAGCTCAGCTTGAACACCCCCGGCTGTGATGAGCTAGTGAGTTTAGTGATACAAAGAGACCTGAGGTGGGTTCAGTCTCCTTGGTGATCTCCAGGTAGATTCTATGAGAGCAGAGTGGGGAGTTAGAGAAGCCATCCAGGGACCATCTGTTTCACCCTGGAAGATACCACCAAAAGATATGAGGAGCCAGGAATGTCACTGTCCTCTTTCCTGAATGGTTGGTGTGATGTTAAGAGGCAGCAGAAATTCCTAGTGGATGCTTCTAAGTCCTCCTCTCCCAATGGCTGGACCCACAATTATATCTCTAGGGGCTGGGCTCAAGAAAGTATTTCAAATAGCTGTAATAAATACCTGCCTATTTGGCTCATTGGCAGTTGTGATGATCAAATGAGAGGTTGTATGTAATTGTGTTGTGGAAATACAGCCAGCTGGTCAAAATAAGGAAATAGTGCAGTGTTTTCATGAAAGAATGAACTTGGGGTGCAAGAGCTGTTCTGCCACTTACTAATTCTGGGTTCTTTGGGCAAGCGCCTTTCTTGTTGGACCCTGGCTTTCTCATCTTGCCTTTTGGGGTCTCTGAGTCTTCAGTGAGATGATCTCTTTGAAGTGCCAGGCCCAGTGCTTGGGGCTCTTCTACAGTCAGTTGCTGGTGAGAAACTCCATTTTCCTCTTAATCCTCTTTTGGGTAAGTGACTTGATCCCTGTTCAAATATTCTGGGATAAGAAACATTTTTTTTTTTTGAAGTGGTTGATGCTTTTAAAGAACACAGGATCTGCAAACATAAGTTAAAAAAATGTTTTCAAAGTTATTTCCTCACATTAGCTTTAATAGCATGTAGTTTAGTTGTTCCTTTTTTGTATTCTCTGCCAGAGAGTGTTTCTTCCTTCTGGGAACTCTCCTACCCCTCTCCATGTGTTTCTGGTGGGACTGACAATCATGTGGCGCTGACCTCCTTGCCACAGTGATTGATCCAGGGATGGACATGTGACCCTGGAAGAGGCAATTAATAGTCTTTGCTTGAGTTAGCTATGGTCACGGGTGGATAAGGAGCAGCATTCTTGTCTCAGAATGTGAGCTGTGAGCAAGGTTTAGCTTGGAGCTGTTGGTGGCCATCTTTAATGCTTTGTACAAAGCATCTTGTGAGGATGACGTCTTTGTGATGGAAAGCAGATCAAGAAAACACTAGAGGGAAAGATTCCTCATGGCCTGATTGGACCGTTGCATCTCACCATGCTTCAAGTCAGCCCTGCCGCTGGTCTGACTGCTTACTTAGATCCTTTCTTAAACCAGGTTTAAGCTCGTTTCATTTAGTTTTCTGTCATTTTCAACTGACAAGAATCCAGATGCATAGTTGGAGTGACCGGGGGAGCCATGTGTCCTGGATATCTAAGGAAGCGTGTTAGTAAAGGGGTCCCTAAGGAAGGTGGTGACGGTGTAAAGGTGGATCACTGATGAACAGCCTTGCCTAATTCACGTTGTCCAGGGCCTGGCTTGCTTTCCAGAACAGACTTGCATAGTGAATGCAGGGTGTACGGCTGACTCACCTCTCCAGCACGGCTATAAGAATGACAGACATTTCTGAGGAACAGAGCTCCAGACCACATCTCCATGTGCAGGATCTTTCAAGCCCGACCATGGAGAATCACAGGGCTTACCTGACAGGCCGCACGGGGAAAGCTGCCCTCCTTATACCAGACGTGCATCACTGTCTCCTGGAGGGGGAGTCAGTGTAGGATCAGGCTCCCCCGGGCCAGCGCCTCCTGCTAGGGCATCGCTCCATCCCCAGGCAGGCCCTTCCGTTCGGAGAGGCCTCTTTATCCGGGGCAGGGCTGAGGCTCTTTCCTCCGCTTTGACTCAGTACTTTCCCATATCCCAGGCTTTTCCCTTTAGCTTTCCGGCCCGCACCTCCATGCGGAGAGGTAGGAGGCTCTTACCGAGAGCACCCTCCATCTGCGCTGCATCCACCTGACCCCGCCTGGTGCCCTTCTGGTCCCGAAAGGTGGAGCCAGCCCCCTTTTTTTGTCTCTTGCTTGCCTTGTGGCGGTGAGTAAATAAAGGTTCCATTGTTACTTTCAGTTTGGCTCCTTGCCCTCATCGACCACCTGCACATCTGGAAGCGCTATGGCTTTAAATTCATTCCTCTAGATTCTTCTAAATATTATCATACATAATTACCCAGACTGGCCAGGAACAGAGAGATATGATGAGAGTGGATCTCAGACTTCAAGGCAGAATTTTCAGCCCCAGCTGTCCCTTTCAATGTGCTGATGCTCCGGTCCTGCCCCAGACTCGTTCTGTGAGACTCATGTCTGTGGATGGAGCCCGGCTTGGTAGTTTTAAAGCGCTAGGTGATTCTAACATGAGCCAAGGTTGTGAACTGCCGCTTTAATGGCACCCCGATCACTAATCTGGGACATTAACAGCATAGATTCATAAGCTCTTCTTAACCTACGGGATGAGAACCAGAGAGGGGTGGATCCGGGGAATCTGGGGAGTCCAGGTGATTCTGATGCAGGTGGTAACTGATTTGAGGATGGTTGAAAAATGTTGATCCAACACATGGGTGTGTGTGTGTGCACATGTACTTGCTGGTTGGAGAGGAGAGACCAGGGAAAAAGAAAATAAAGAACCCAGAATCTAAGGAATAACCTAACATGACCTGTATACTTATCCGTCCCTCCATCTGTCCAGGTTGGGTGGCTATGCCGTACAACAGTTGGGAGCATGGGACCTTATCAAAAACACTTATGCCTGAATCCTCGCTGTGCCAACCATTAGATCTGATTCCTCGGGCAGATTACATGACCGCTCTCAGCCTTGGTTTCTCCATCTGAAAAATGGGGACACACCTGCAAAGGTTGTCGTGACATTTAAATTATAAATATTTGTAAAGTATTTAGCAGAGTGCCTGGAGCTGCACTGTCCAATATGGTGGTCCCCAGCCACGTGTGGCAACTGAACACATAAATGTGGCCAGTCTGAACTAAGAGGGGCTATAGATAGAAAATGCACAATGGATTTGGAAGGCTTAGAATGACAAAAAAATGTAAAATGTCTCATAAAGAATTTTAAAATATTGATGTTATAATGTTTTGTGTATAGTGGGTTGAAATAATATTGTACCCATATTCGTTTAAATACATTATTGAAATTAGCTTCACCTGTTTCTCTTTATTTCTTTTTTAACGTAGCTACTGAAATACTTCAAAATAACATATGTGGCTTAGGTTATGTTTCTATAAGACAATGCTGGCCTAGAACAGAGTAAACTCTCTGCAAATGTTAAGTGTAATTTTGTTATTGGTATGGTTTTATGTCTTTGATTCAAAAGCAGCTAGTGAGAGCACTTGCTGCGTGAACGCGAACATCAGTCATCGATCAGGTTGGGTGCTTACGGTCCACTTAAGGCAAACACAGTAGTCAGGACTGTGTGGGACTTGATTCCTCCAGGACTTTGGGGTGTGCCTGATATAGCCCATATTTTTACAATAAAGGCAAGATGAGATGCGGAATCATCCCTGGGATATCACAAATTGTGATGACGGCCCCTAGTATCCCAAAGCAGAGACACCGTCCAGCGACAAGAAGGTATCTCAGAGAGGCCATGAGAGTTGAAGAACTTCACAGACTATCAATCCATTTAAAGGAAACTGATTCTAAAACACAACACATAAGTCTATCATTCCTCCCTTTCCTGAGGTTACAATAAAAAAAAAAAAGGAATCAATTAGGGGAGTGGGACTAACAGTAAGCTCTTAAAATTTATGTCCACCTAGAAACTTAGACTATGGTCTTGCTTGGAAATGGGGTCTTGAAAGATGTAATAAATGAACAGGAGGTCATGTTGGATTAGGGTGGGCTCTAACCCAGTGACCGGTGTCCCTGAAAGAAGAGAAAGCAGAGACCCAGACAGACACATGGGAGAACACATGTGAAGACAGAGGCAGAGATTGGAGTCATGCAGCTTCAAACCAAGGAACGACTACTACGCACCACCAGAAGCTGGAAGAAGGAAGGCAGGGGTCTCGCCGGGGGCCTTTGGAGGGAGCATGGCCCTGTTCGCACCATGATTTCAGATTTCTGGCTTTTTTGAGCTGTGCGAGGATACGTTTCTGTTGCCGCAAGCCACTCAGGTTTTGGTCCTTCAAGACTTCTCTAAGAAACAAATACCCTGGATGTTGCTTGAGCCTGGCTTGGTCTTCTGAACACTTGGTGGGGGTGTGCACACTAAGGAAAGCCTGGCGGTCCTCAGACGAGCAGATCCACTGGGCCCTTCCGGGCAGGGAGAAATTAAACCAAGGGCTAATCTGCAACTTTTATCTTGACCTACACAAATGTTTCTAACTAAGAAAAACTTGGGATTCAGGTGAGCTGAGCCTGTCTTTTGTAGAGTCCTCCTGAGGCAAAGCAGGGCTCTGTGCCCATGTTTCTACCACAAACCTATGGTCATACTTACATCGCTCTTCTTTTAGTGAATTGTGTGAAGCAGGGGCACTGTAGTGTCTGCATTATCAAGGGAATGATGTTTTTTTGAGGCCGATTTCCCGTGTAGAACCGGAGCACTGCTTGCTCGTGCTCAGCCGAGCAATGAGAGGATGAGGGACTCCGTGGAGACACCCGGGTGTCAGCCCCGCTTCTTCTTCCTTCCACCATCTCATCAGTCGCTGTGCCCTGAAACCCGCCCCTGCTGAACTCTCCACTCATCGCTTCTCTTCATCTTTGTCCCTAGATAAGAGAGGGAGGAAGTTAAAGACTCTGGAATTAACATATAAGGGTAGTGTTACCCTTGGGAGAAAAACATGGGGAAGAAACCCCTTAAATTATGCGGAAGTCTCCTGACGTGAACCCTTGAAACTCAAAGCCACAGAATGAAGTGTTATTTCTTTTGTTTTTCCAACGGAGGCTATATTCTTTATCTGGGCCAAAGTGTGTTGGTTATGATGGGGGAAGGATGACAAGGTAAACAAGGAAATCGCTCCTTTTAAAATTTCATTTCCTTTCTGCTACGTGAAAGGCTGTGATGGACCGCCTGACTCTGGTAGGCTCCTCACGGCCTTGTGGGCCCAGCCACCTAGGTAAGGGCTTTAACCAAACAGGGTGATATTGGGTGAAACATTAGTTCTGCCACAGAGTGTTATTTGGGCCCACGATGCAAAAAACGCAAATGTTAGTCTCAGCTGGCTAGGGTCTTCTGAGGTGAAAGTGAATGGGGTTATGGATAGAGGACACCCTGGCCTTCTCTGCTCAGGGGGGCCCCCAGCCACTTGTTCCCAAGGCTTAGGTCTGGATTTTCCCTTGCCGAGTGGCCAACTGTGGGAAGCTTTCCTGCTGACCTCATTTCCACTGACTGGGAAGGCTGGAACTGAAGGTCTGCGGGCCCCATGTGCAGACGGGCGCCCTTGACCGAGCCCACTGCAGTCTGGCTGCAGCCACTGAAGGGGTGCGGGGTACAGTGGCTGGAGCCCACTTTGGAGTTCATGTCCTGGTCTTGCCACGGAGCTGAACACCTCTGGGAAGGTTACTGAACTCATTTGCTCCTTGGCTCCTCTCATCTGTTAAGTGTGGATGTTCCTGCCAACTTCATCAGGTTGCTGTGAGGATTACGTATGCAGTTCCTGGAAGAGTTAAAAATGAGCTTCTTCCTCTTCTCCAGCCATTCTCAATGAAAGGAAATTCCCAGAGGTCTCTGAAGGAGGCTGCAGCAGGGGGGAAATGTGTTACCAATGTATGCTGTGTATGACGTGCATGGAAGTCCTATGACGGACTTGGAAAGTGGCTTTGTTTGAACACCGTTTAATCGCAAGATTATCTCCTGTCTTTTCTCCTACACAATCACCCTCAGATGACTGCACAACTTTACAAGCTGTTAGGTTTTGGCCTCAGTTCATGGTGGCCAGTCTCTCTTGGTGATTATAAAGACCTATATGGACTTGTGTCTGTCTATCCTGCCTGGAATAGAGGAAGGATATTCGTTCTGTAACCCCTGAATGAAATGGTGTTTCTCAACTGCTTTCAGTTGGTGGTCACCTAGAATAACACCAGGATACACCAAAGAGAGGAGACCTGTCTTCTTTCTGGTGTAGCCCCCCTTCAATACAACCTCCCATTCATCCCACACTAGAAATTCCAGCCCTCTGGGGAGGCAAATAGTTTTAACTTGGAAGCCAACCTGATCAACTGGTAGTGGGTACCGATGCCACTTTGTTGAGAAGGTCACTGAGCTCACATCTACACCCCACAGAAAAAGAGCCATGATTAATTTATGGTGTCTTTTGTGGATAGGGGTGAAGGAGTGGTACCATGTTTGCTGTATCTTATCCATCCTTTGACTTTCTGTCCAGGTGCCTTGGCTTTCTCTTTGCCTTTCACCTTCTTATCAGATATTGGCGGAACAGAGGAAGGAAATGCAGAAAGGGCTGACAAAAATTAACCATCCCCATCTTCGTGTGCTCGACATTTTGGTTATATTTTAACTAATACCCCTACGTAATGGATAGTTAGGATTTTCTGTTGTTGTATATGTCTGTCCATGGCCACGCTGTAGGTGTCTTGAGGCTCCAGATCATTATTCTTTATTTGTGTTTTATCCCCATCTTGTGCCTCCCACTCCAGGACCTGATTCGATGCCAGACGCATAATAGTCATTCAGCCTCATTGCCCAGTTCAAACTTTTTCATTCTGTTCTCTTAAATCATCCATGCTGCCACCAGAAATCTTGTCCTATTTCTACTCCAAACCCTGCAATGACTCCCTGCTGGCCAAAACATAATGTCCAATTTCTAAATTCTTTATTTTGGCAACCCAAGTCTTTCAAGGTTGTATTCTCACCCAGTTCTCTGAACCACCAGCCACTACTTTACTTTCTTCCACCTCCAGGCAGCACCTCATTTTGTACTTTTGAGCTTTATATCTGCAAGTTATTAAATCTAGGATGCCTGCTCTCCTTCGTTTACCCGATGGACTGCTCTTCATCTTTCAGAATTTTGACTTGAAGGGAAGTGACAAAGTACAGTGGTTAAAAATATAGGTGAGGCATCAGGCTGCGTGGGTTCAGATCCTGACCCTAGCTGAGTGATCTCATGCAAGTAATTTAATTTTCCTGGCTTGAATTTTCTTATCTGTAAAAGTGGGGATAGTAGTGTGCTTGGTGGGAGAAATCAATGAGCTAATCTACATAAAGTGCCTTGCAGATGCCTGGCACACAGTGACTATTCGGTGAAAGCGATCTCTTAAGTGGGATTCCCAACATGGCCCAGAATTCACTGGGGGAAACAGACAAAGTCACAATGCAATGTGACAGTGACTGCTATCACGGCGTGAGGTGGGTACACCAGAACCAGCAGCGGGACGGGAGTCTCAGGACAGGCTTCTGGGTGGAGGGGACGCTGGCGGCAGGTTCTGAAGGATGGGCGGGACGTGTGGCACTGTGATGATGATGCAAAGATGTGTGTGGCTGGGTCCTCACCTGCCGTGTCCGGTCGTACACAGCTTTGTTAATGTGAGCGGCGATTAACCAAAAGTGAACGTCCTTGCCATGAGTGCTGTTTTTTAAACATTCAGTATTATTTTGTATTAGTGTCAGGTATAGAGCATAGCGGTTTGATGATCATATAATTTACGAAGTTTGATATTGATATGTCAAACTTTGATATTTCCCTTTGATATTTCCAGTGCCCACCTGGTACCATATGCAGTTTTTACAGTATTATTAACTATAGTCACTATGCTATAATTTTACATCCCCATGACTATTTCTTTTGCTTATTTATTTACTTTTTTATTTTTATGTTTTTATTGTTGTTCAATTACATAATTACAGTGGTCCCAATTTTTCCAGTGTTGCTCTCCCCTCCCCCACCTACCTCCCCCTTCCACAGTCAATCCCCACCCTGTTGTCCATGTCCACGGGTCATTAACACATGTTCCTTGACTAGAACCTTCTCCTTCTTTCCCCTGTTATACCCCTCCCCCTTCCCTTCTGGTCACTGTCGGTTTGTTCCTTATTTCCATGTCTCTGGTTCTATTTTGCTCATTTGTTTCTTTGTCTGTCATAACAAACCCATGACTATTCTGTAACTACCAATCTGTGCTTCTCAATCCCTTCCCCTTTCTCACCCAGTCCCCCAACTCCCCTCCTCTCCGGCATCTATCGGTCTGTTCTCTGTATCTGTGAGTCTGTTTCAAAGCCATGGCATTGAGCGTTTGTTCATTGCTTTTGGATGTGGTAGTCTCTGGGAGAGACCGTTGGCACCCCAGACCCCTATCCCCTCTCTCACAGGCAGACGAAGAAAAGCCGGGAGAAACAGGGCTCAGGCAGCAACAGCTGTCCTTCCGGTGGAAGGACAGGAGAGAGGGGAGTGTGTCTCTCCTTGGGGGCTGAAGTGTGGAAGCGTTGCTCCCGGGAAAGCTGCTCCTTAGTCCCTTCTTCTTGATAGAATAAGTAGAGGTGGGTTGTGTGGAGCAGGATTCATCCACTTCTTCACGGGGAGAGCAGTGACGGTGGGTTTCCAGGGCTCGATGGCCCTCTGGGAGAGAATAGCTGGCTCTTCTGTCCTTGACACCTGGGGTAGGCCAGCAGCCCAGCAGCTGTGATGAGCGCTCAAATGCCATAGCTCCCGCTGCCGTGCATGAAGCAAAACCAACTCTTGGTCTCCCTCTCTCCCCCTGTCCAAGGGCATTGCTTATGATCAGGCAGAAAAATTTCCCCCACTCAATAAACAAGGAGGAAGCCATTTTTGTTTCGGGTAGAGGAGTCCGAAAAGAGAGGGCCTCGTGGGGTTTTTCACTGAGGCTTATTTTAATTGGGAAGGAGCTTGAAGGTTAGCAGAGTGTATGTAGGGTGAGGGGGAGAGAGGACCTTGGAAGGACCCGGCATGAAGAGAAAGAAGTATGGCACTCTGATACGTTAAAGATTAGAAGAGGCATCATGAATTTCTTTCTTTGAAGTGAAATTGGGCATAAATACCACTTAGGAAAAGTCAGAGAAAAATCAAGTTTGACATGTGAAAAGGCAACAGGAATGTTATAGGAGATTTTAGTCTGTGAAACTTAATTTTATCAGAAAGTAATGCAAGAGAAAATACAAAGAAATGTATTCGTGAGTAATTGCCTTGAGGCTGATAGGAATGCCGAGCAAAAGATGGATAGAGGAATAAATGTCCCATAAGACAGATATTTAAGTGAAGTCCTGGAATGGCAAAAGAGCACTCATTCTTTTATATTTCTTCAGTCGGCTTCATTAGGATCTTGAATTTGATTCAAAAGAGAAGCAAAGTATTAAAATGTTATTAACTATGTGGTTGGGAGCCTTGTAGTCTGTGAGCAAACATTTAAGAGGCACTGGGATATTGATCAGCTTTCAGACATCTACCTGTCCAAGTGATGCAGTGAAAAGAAATGGGCTTTTTAGCGGCACATACTGGGTTCAAGTTCAAGCTCTGCCTTTATTACCCATGTGGGTAGGGGCGGGCCATTTGTAAAAAGTTACAGGTAAGTCCTCACAAAGAAGTTGCCACTATCACTAACTGTTACATGGTATCAAAAATGAGGTGATTATTGGTCCTTGGGGGAAAGAAATGAAAGAAGTCCTTGCTGTGTAAGGGGGTAGAGGGTTAATATGTCATTCTCATCTAACACTGACATCATATCTTCTGTAAGGAGGAACAGGTAATATAGTGTTAGATACGCTCAACCAGAGCCTGCGGATAGGGTTAGCGGAGTTCAAGAACATCGTAACATTTTGTTGAACGTGGATGCAGATAGGGATACACAGGCACCCATGTGAATATTTGTGTGTGACCTGCCTCATTCTGTATGTGGACATGAATGTTGGACTCCTTTGCTTTCTAATTAATACCTAAGTCATCGTTCTTTTTTGGGTAGATAAAAAGAATGAAGTCCTAAAATTTAAGTGACTTAACTAAAAATTGTTATCCCTGAGGCTTGAACCTAGCTCTTCTCGTCCCAAATTAGTTGGCATTCCTGTTACATTTTGCTGATCCTGTGTGGGCACGTAAGCATTAAACGTGGCACTGGTAAAGTCAGTTGGTTGTGGGGACTAGTGACCCTGTTCACATTCCATTTTTGTTATGAATGAGAATTTGAAGATGTCATTCTCCGCGTTACTTACTGGAATTCTTAACCACCGCTAATGTCTATCTCTCTTTTTGAAGATAAGGATTCTATTTCTCCATTCTAGGCGCCCACATGGAAGTATGAAAAATCAGTCAACAGTCCATATTGCATCTTGAGATTGTGACAGTGTGTCCTGAGGGCAGAGCGTGACTAGGTCTTTACCTGGGTGCTTTGTTTACATCAGGCACTTGAGTGTCATGGGAACATGCCCCAGAATTCTCTTGTTTCATTCTGCGGTCCCCAGTGATGAGGCTCAGCCCAACACTTCTTGCAGGCAGTGTTTATCCGTCAAGGTCAGTGACTGCTGATAACCCGGTCCCTTGTTATGAGTTTGAAGTTCAGGGTTCATTTGCTAGGCCTCGCTTACCTTGTTCTACCACCCGATTTATGCCCAACGCTGTTCCAAGTTCTATTTTACCATTTCAAATGACTTTGGATTTTTTTGTTTTCCTTTTTTTCCTGAAGCATACTCTTTCCTAGTATTTAAAAGTAACCTAATAAATGAATAGGATGAAACATTTAAACAGAGCAAATGGCACAAAATTCTGAAAGTGAGAATATGAGTCTTCCATTCGAGAAGTGAAACTGCTCCTCCGCTAGAGAAGAGGTCAGTATTATCACATGTATTCATTTATTAGGTACTCTGGAAACTTTCTGTGAAAATTTGGGCAAAACGTGTACATAGAATTTGAAACAAAATTGAGATTGAAAGGCACATGGTTTGGCACGTTTTTTTTTTCCTCAGTTAAAACTGTATCTTGATCCTTCAACACAATCAATGATCTAACTAAATAACACACTTTCTTAAAGGGATGGTTGGTTAATATTTCATCATATTAATTTGGCATCCTTCATTTAATTAGCCCCATAGATTAATGTTTTTTTTACCTCCTCCCCCCACCAATGCACGTCACGCCACATGAACACACTTGCGACTATGCGAGTACACACGTGGGCAGGGACAGCTGCAGGATATTTGCAGGTTACATTTTCAGAAGTGGAATTGCTGGGCCAAAGTAGCTATTCATCTCGCTTCATTTTGCGATCTTTAGTTCTGTATCTATCCAATAAAATATTTATTTAATCAACTAGTTAACTAATTGCTTTTGAACTTCTTAACATAGTTATAATCATACAAATTTGGCCAATGGTTAAAAGAAAAAGCAAACAATGATAGCTTCCTGGTCATTAAATTGACTTCTTTTAACCGCTGCGTAAAAACAATTTTCTTTCATCTTTAAAACTCCTCCTGGAATTTTTTACTGTTTCTGGATTGTTCTAATCTGAACTTGACAGAGGATGGTATAAAGTCAGATTGCTTCTTTAAAATTTCTAACAGCTCCTTGTCCTCGGGATGGTTTAAGTCTTCTCTTGGTTGATTTTTTTGGGCTGTCCTTGGTTTTACAGGCAAGGACATAATGGCCATACAGCCATTTGGACTTCCTCTTGTTATACAGACAGGTAGCATCTTGTTTTACAGTCCAAATCTCCAGTATTAAATCAACACTTTGAAAAGCTGCAATAACTTTCATCTTAATTACTTGTGGCCTCTCATATACTCACAGAGGAAGTTAAGAATCTCCCCAGGACCCTGAGATTTGTCCTAATCTTGGCAAAATCCAGTTATTACAGAGTAGATTCCCATGTCGACCATGTTTCCTTTACCTAACTTTATGTTTTACCCATACCTGCCTTGACCCAGTGCCCTCAGGATCGAACCCTGTATGTACGCCCCCAAAATTGCTGGTTCACATTGACCACGTCTTGCAGTTCCTTTGAGTAGAACCCCTTGACTTCCCCAGCAGTCCGAGTGCTTCCTTGGTTGGGTGATACTGTGATTTGACCCTAGGAATTTAATTGGTCAGGGGGCCAGGCAGGGAAATGGAGGCAGACCTGAGAGTGGGGGGTAGGCTTATGTTATCTTACAAGACAGAGACCTTTGCATCACTTTTAAGCAAGTGGAGGGGAATGAGGCTTTCATGCGGAGAAATGGGTCACTTATCCAGGTCCACAGAGGTCAGAGAATCTGCATATTTAACATTTCTAAAGACTTTGACCCCCCACCCCCACCCCAGGCCTCCATCCTGCATCTAATCAGGCTCTGATCAAGGCGGAGCAGACTTGCCAGGACTGACAATTCAATCTTCTCTGAGTTCTTTGTCCCTGTGTCCCCATTAACCCTATACTTAAATCCCGGGTCCGATTCGAGTTTGGTTTCTTTCTTCCCTGTCCTCTGGCTGCAGAAGATTTTCTGTCCTACATGCCACCAAGGAGACCCTCTGGGCTTTGCACTTTGCCTTAAATCTGTGACTGAGCATCTTCAGCTCTTCATTGCATTTCTCAAATGTATCCCCCAGCCGAAGCCGTCCACTCCCATAACCCTTGTAATCATAGCTTTTCCTAAATATCTGCAACACTTGAGATATTGCCCCTGCTAGTTCATTCCTATCCACTGACACTACGTCTTAGTTCTCCCCCAGTGAAACTGTAACAACTGCGTCTATAGTCTGCCTATGGCCATTAGTACTTTACCTACCCTCGTGATAGAGCCTTCACTGCCAACCAACAGGCAGGGGAACCTGCCCCCGAAATTCCAGTGTAGAATCTGTTCTTCAGACCACTCCTAGCATTAACTGTCTCGGGTTGTGCTCCCTGGGAAATACTCTGAGATAAGGATGTGTGGGTAAGGAATTTATCGAGGGTAGTTCGGGGAACAGCAGCAAAGAGCGAGGTCAGGCTAAGGGCTAGTGCACTTGCAAGAGGGGTCTCAGGTGATTTCACGGGGAGTTTTCTCCCAAAGCTCGATGGCAGCTGGGTGTGCCTCCACTGCGCCTCCCAATCATTGAATGTGGCTGTCCCCAACTGTACCTTGGGGTGAGGTGGCTCCCATATGCCGAAGGTCATGGGGAAAAATTCTGCTGTGAACCATCAGCTGCCAGCACTCCCAGCAGCTGGGGAGTCGTGAGTATCGGCTGAGATCCTGCGGAGGGAAACGCCTGTGAACAGCTTCGTCTCACAAAAGCCAAATCGCAGGGAATCCAGATAGAGTAGAAAGAGCAAGAGTTTGACATCAGACCCTTACCAGCTCTGCTACTTTCAGTTTACCCCCTATTCCTTCTGAATCTTGGTTGTCCTTTCTATAAAATGGGGATAAGTATATTTATTTAATATTCCTCTGATTGCTGTTCAAATCTGTGTCTGCATAAAACTCCTTTGGAAGTGACATGAAAGAGCCCATCCAAGCAGCTGATGAGGGGTAGTTCTGTTGGGATAAAAAGCTCAGCTCACGGGGCTGACCCCATTGGAATACTGAGTCTTGACTTTTCCAAAGTGTCCCATCATCATTATCTGCCTTCCAAGTACAAGTCAATGACAATTCGCTTGCCAGGCGAAGATTCAATTGCATCTCAAGAATTAAGATCGATACAATCATTGCAAGTAAACCGTGTCTGACCTTATTCTTTGTAAGATGAAAAAGAATCAACAGGGCATGAGAAGTGTCAGCACTTTCAGTTTTGAGAGGTGAGAAAGGGGGAAGAGTTTATGCAGTGCTCATCCATCACTGGACTTCAGTCAGGTCATTAATGTTGAAACGAGAGATAAAGAGGTAGCTCTTCATTCTTTTCTGCTGTTGAAAACCTTAACACCAATTCAGTTCAGTTCAATTCAATTCAATTTAATTCAATTCATATTCATTAAGTGCCATTGTTGGGCACGACTCTATGCTAGCTGCAAAAACCCCACATTGTGATAAATACTAAAGGATACGAATAAAATAGAGTAGGATTACTTTGGAAGGAAACACAAACTACGTATCCATAGAAAAAGAAGGAGAATTTTGAGTTGGAACATCTAGGATGAGTAGGAATTTACTCATGCATGGGGAAGGGTTTCGTTTAGTTCATTTCAACAGCTATTTATTGAAGTGTACTATGTGCTGGACCCTAGGATGCGTACTGGTGTTGAGGAGGAAGGTGGAGCATCACAGCTACCTTCAGGAAGCTCCCAGGTACGACAGAGCAAGTACAGGCAACCATTTGAAAGAGATTGTAACCTGGTAGCAAAGACAAGAGAGTTGACAAGGAGAAGTCTCATTTGCAACTTTGTTCAACATACTTGCTTTTCAAAATTTGGTCTGGTTACAGTTGTTATGTTTTGCTCTCATCATGGCAGCGACATTCCCTGAAAAATGCCAGGGACCTGGAAGTAAGGATATGTGCAAATAGGTGTCGAAGGAGTTTCCAGCATGTTTGTGGATTATGGTGCATGCATGCGATGGGCTGCAGCACAACTGTTAAAAATGGTGCAGTCAAATAAATATAACACAGGAGGTTAGGATATATAGTTGAGTTAAAAATACAGGTAACAATATACTATGTACAATGTGATTCCACTCTTGTAAATTTTTATCATATATTCACAGGAAAAAATATAAGAAGATGCCACAAAGTGTTAATAGAGGTTCTCTTTGGATGGAGGGAGTATAAATGCCTCTCTTCCCCTCCCCTCCCCTCTCCTCTCCTCTCCTTCTACTCCTCCTTGTGTTCTTGTTCCTCTTCCTCCTTTTTATTTTGCTCGTGGGCATTTTTTCAATGAATAGAAATTACTCGGGGATGAAAAATAAAGCAAAGAAAGAGTTACTCTTAAAAAGCCTTTTAAATCAGATAAGCATTTCTATAGTTACAACAACCCTCCTTCTATGACCTTTGTTTCTCAAGAGAACTCAATACTGTTGGAAGGACTGATATCATTACTATTATTGTTGTTATTTTATTTCCACGGACTGATAATATTTTGTTAACTGCTGTGCTTTCCTCGTTCCCAGATTATACAACAAGACACAAATAATCTTCAACAGAACTAGAAACAAAGGCTGCAAACATTTGCCACGGGAAGATTTGGATGCAATTATTTTTTCAGAACAAATTTTCTTATGGACAAACACTATGAAAAAAAAAATGGTCACAGGCTGAGGATGGGAACATGCAGACAGGAAGGCTCGCTCGAGAGGAATAGAGAACCCCAACATGGGAACCCCACGGAGACGTGGAAGCTGAGTGGGCACAGCCTTAGTGCTCCTGTCGCCGTGCATGAGGGCCGTCCTGTGATAGCCCACCCATCGTCCGCCAATCTTCCAGTCTGGAAGGATGTTCTTCTGAACCTTGACATTGTGCTATATCCCCAAACGCCTGTGTGGATGTCACCCACCTCTTCGCTAGAGCAACCTGCTGCTGCATTCCCATTTTATTGATGGATGAGTGGAGGTTCGAGGGGCCAAGCCATGAGCCTCGAGGTTACCGGCCAGGCTGAAACTAGCACTAGGGCCTCACTTGTTGAGCACCCTTTTCAAGAGTGCATAATACTGCCTAAGATTTGATTTGTGGATTACAGTGACTCAAAACCAACAGTTCTGTCCCTCATTGCTCCTTGGGCAATCACTCCTTCCTATGGCAACAAATAAACAAGATGGTGACAGGTTCCCCAAGTTGTTGTGTCGTTTCTAACTGGGTGCTGCACTCCTGCAGCTAGAGACAGGGTTATTTCTAATGAAATCCTTGCTGTACAGCACCCCAATCAATTTTCCTTGCCAATTATTCCTAATATGTAATTATATAATCAAGCACTCCCATAAACAAACTGGGCCTTGACATAGAGTGATGGGGTGCAGTAATATTTTAAATAAAAGATGATTGCAGAGCTATTTATTTTGAAGTCCAATTTTCAGGGTTGGGAACTATACATGAATGGCAGTTTAGAGATTCACAGCAAGCTGAATGTGAAACTCTATGCGTCAATGTCTTCGACATAAAACAAATGTACAAAAATAGTATCCTGCAACTGTCTGCAAAGTCTAACAGAGTTACAGGCTTTCTGCAAAGCGGAGGGTGCAAAGAGTACCAGATTCATCAAATTCTAGCAGCGCTCTTTCCAAAAATAATGGTTTTATCTACAAATGGAAACTGCTAACAGCTTTCCCCGTCCACGGCGATGGTCTTTCCATCTGCTTGGGTTTAATAATCACGTCGACTTGGGAAAATTACAACACAGAACATATTCTCCCGGAGGTCTGTGGTTGAGCTGAATATTCTGGGCCACGAAATAGTGACAACAGTTGAAGAGTTTCCCTGCAGAAGCGTTACAACCGTTGCATGCCAACGAGCTGCCCTGATGCTGCAAGGCTCCGGCAGGAGGGGAGCATCAAGCTGTGAGGAGTCGAGCACAATTTAAAAAACTTTCACGTGCACTCACACAGCCACGATCTAACACTTGCAGTGCTTTGGAATAAAAGCTGCCTCTTTCACCCCTCCCTTCTTCATCTTTCCTTCTTACCTTTTTTCCCCCCAATTTCCCTAGCAAAATGTATTATTATCTAAGTGCAGAGTAGTGAGGGATCTGGACGACTCCTCTAGCTTGTGGTCTGCTCAGTAAAGAAGGTTGTTCTTTTGTGTCTCCAGATTCTTTGCACAGACCCCAGCTCATGGGCGTTGTCTAGTGCCTAACTGTGGCGTAAATGAATGAATGATGCTATCTCTTTCCTGTGATGTTTTATACCTTATATACTGTGTAAAGCATTCTCACTGACGTCATCCTCACAACAATGTATGAGGAGGTCACTGTCTCAATTCGTTAGCCCAGGTCCTTAAAGAGGCAGACACTAAGATGAAACTAAATATGAAGAGATTGATTATGGAAACCATCCTGGAGGGAAAACGGGGAAGGAGCAGTAATGCTGGGAAGCCATCAGACCATGAGGCAAGTTTTTACTCTGGTGGAGGAGAGAGGAAGGAGGATTGAGCAGCAAAAGTCTTTGATCGATGTGCAGTTTGAAGGAAGCTTTAGCAACGCTGGTGGAGAGTCTTTGGGCCAAGTCACTGGTCAGAGTAGTTCTACATCTCCGAGAAATGTACCTGCCTCCTCCAGAAGTGGTGGGACCACACTGAGTCTTTGACTGATGGCGCCAGTGTGGTGACGGATTTCAGACAGCACATTTAGGACCCTTTGTCTGTTATACCCTGTGGTGTGGGAGATTCAAGAGCAGATTCTCATGGCCCCCACATCCTATTTTATAGATGAGGAAACTGAGATCTTGAGAAGTTCAGAGACAAGGTCTCATGCCAGGTGAGTGAAGATTATTGCTAAGCTCCTGATCCCTAATCCATGTTTGACCTTCACAAATATAGCACAGTTTCAACCTGTATTGCTGATGCCCATCCCATTTGACTGGGGATATTTGAGGGGGGGAAGAATATGAAGGAGTCAAAACACTGGGTAGCCAAGCACTTGTCGGGAACACGAGAAGAATCAGGGAGTGGGGTTTCTTTCACTCATGGGAGAAAGCAGGCTATGAGGCAGGAAGGTGAAGACGAGAAGTCTCAACTTAGAGTGGAAGTATTTAAGACATTCCCTCTGTTATGTAACAAATCATTTGATAATCAAATAGCAGGTTATACTCTAGAGCAGGGGTGTCCAACCTTTTGGCATCTCTGGGCGACATTGAAAGAAGAAGAGCAGTCTTGGGCCACACATTAAATACATTGCGACACGTAATCCCCCCCAAAATCTCATAATGATTTAAGTAAATTTACGATTTTGTGTCGGGCCGCATTCACAGCCACCCTGAGGCACACGTGACCGGTGGGCCGCAGGCTGGACACCCCTGCTCTAGAAAACCACATTAGCTTCCTGCAGGTTAAGATGCTTTCGGCTACTTTTTTTGAAGGCCAGTTTCCTAGCACCTTGACAGTGCTTGGCACAGAGGCATAGTGTAAATTCTTGCTTTTGTTGAACGAGTGATTGTAATTTTAGACTTGGACGTGACCTTAGAGAACACCCAGTGTACTTCAGAAGATAACGAGGCATTGACTAATCGTTAGATCACTTCTCAGAGGAAATGAGACCCTGAGACTCAGGACTCGCTGTGCAAGGGTCTCTTCCCCTCCCCTGGGGTGGCCCTGAGATGCGGGCTCTGAAGAAAGCAGACGTTATTGTTGGTTAGAGAGCATCTCTGGCTGAAAGAACTTAAATCTCTATGTGGTGAGTAGATTAAAACCCAAGTCTCAGGCAAGGAGTGGGCTGAACACTGAGTCACTTGGAGAAAAGCGACACATGAAACCTGTAGGATGAGACCAATATATTGGGAGTATCACGGGAGACCCCAGCTGGCAGACGGTAGATAGCAGAGACTTAGAAGGGAACTGACATACATATTAATGGTCATTTCGTATTTTTGAAAATACTGGCCTTGAGGGTTGCTCTTCTGGGTTGGTTACTGTTTCATTTATCTTTTCAGCAAATATTTATTGAGCACCAACTCTGCTCCACACACTCTACCAGGCTCTGAAGACCATTGGAAATAAGACCCTGTGGCTTCCCTAGTGGTACAGACAGGCAGTAAATGCACAGACACAATAATTCAAAGGCAGTTGGAAATGCTATTGCAGAAATACCCACGGTATGGGAAGGGAGTAATTCTGTGGTGATGGGAAGACTCCAAGGCAGTGACGTTGGCTTGGGACCACAATGATGAGGAGTTATCTCTGTGAAGATCTGAGGCAAGAATTCCAGGGAGGAAAAGTTGGTGCAAAATCCCAAGTGTTTGCAGAGCTGAAGAAAGGCCAGTGTAGGGGCTGGGGATGGCAGGAGGTAAAAGGAGAAGTAGGCAGGGCCCGATTTTGCAGGCCTGTGAGGGCAAGGGGTTTGGGTTTTATCGTAAGTATGTCAGGAAGACATCACAAGCTCTTAAAGAGTGTTATCATCTGATTCCTGTCACAGAAATGAAGTCAGTCGGCAAGAAGGCAAGTGTGGAGGCCGAGAGACCAGTTTAGTCTCTTGTCAGCGTCTAGACGAAAGCTAAGGGCAGCTTGAGCAGAGCTGAGAGGAAATCTGGGAGCAGACTAGTGGACATTATGGAGAGAGGGACTCCTGGTTCCCGGCTGACGGGCAGCACGTGCAAGGAAGAGAGCTGTGGGGCCGAGGACCTGAGGTTTGCAGTGGCTGCAGTGTTGCATGTGCACTGGGTAGCGGGAAGAGGTCTAGCATGGGCAGGACAGTGTCTACTTCCCAGAGCTTTGGAGGGGAAAGCTCAAGATAACAAGCCACTTCCCGCTCCATGCCTCAGTTTCCTTCTCAGTAAAATGGGGGTGGTGTTGCAACAAAATCACTGAGATCCCTTCTGTTCTGCGACTCCCTACCCCCTGCCCCCCCACAACCCAAGTTGTGAAACCTGATCAAAATACTTTGTTTCTGAGGCATTGGCAAAGCCGGTGCTTCCCCCTGTAGGTTTTCATGGCCTGCTCTGGGGAGTCAGAAATATACAGCAACGATAAAATAGATGTTAAATATCGCCAAGCATTGGAAACCCTTTTCATGGGTGATATGGAACAACAGGTTGCTACAGAAGAGACCCGGCACCGCAGACAGAAGTAGACAGGCCTGGGCTGTCTACCTCTTGTTTCCCGTCCTCGTCAGAGCTGAGTCCCCCACGGATGTGTTGGCCATCTCCTCACTGCCCTGAACACATTGGAATCCCTTCTTCAGAGAACAGTCGTGGCCAAGAAATAGAGATTACCCGTTTGTGCTTCTGTTTTAGGAGGCTGCTCAACAGTAATAGTGCTTACTACATGCCAGGTGTGGGCCCAAGCAGTTCATTTGTAGCAACTCGGGGTCTGCACAGCCCTGTGCTGGTGGTGATCATCTCATCCCCATTTTGCAGATGGGAAAAGTGAGGCTCAGGAGGTAGGCAATTGCTGGAGACCACATAGCCTTTGTACCCCTGTCATCAATTGGGATGTAGCAGACAGTGCACTGGACTCAGCCGACAGGGATTGGGCTCTGTCGTTTGGCAGGGTGTGACCTTGACTTTCATATACTCATTCTTGCTTAATTTTATCACCTGGGGAAACATAATAGCTGTCTTAGGGAGTTGTTGTGAGCATTGGGAGAAATTATGGAAAGGTGTAATAAACTTTAGTCCTCTTCCCACTTAAAGATGCTTTGTAAACCACTGTTATAAAAAATTTTAATAACTGTCCCTGAGTATTTCTGGGCAATTAACTTGGTTTTGTACCAAAATCACATTTAATGTGACAATGTTTGCCGTGTGGGAGGATTTATAGTTTTCTTGGGTTTCTGTAGGTGTGTGTGCGGGGGGGCGGGGTGTTGATGTAAAGAGTCTGCCTGGAAATTAGAAAGAAGTGAGTCAGAAATTTAAACAAGTTGATATTAAGTTTAGGCAATATTTCCTTCTGCTTTATGAAGTCAACATGGAAGAAATAAACCAAATATGTATGAAGTGCTCAGCCATGTTCTAGGTGCTTTGGAGGAAGGGGAGGGGTGGGGGTGGAGGTGCACCAGACTGCAGAGTCCCCGGGATCTCACCGTCTACTGTCTGGTGCAGAGAACAGAGGGGTGGCCTTCTGCCAGGGGCAGAAGAAGCTCTCACAGCAAAAATCTGTGTTTGTGTGTGTGTGTGTGTGTGTGTGTGTGTGTATGTGTGTGTGTGTGTATGTATGAGAGAGAGAGAGAGAGGAGAAAGTTTTCATGTTAGTCAAGAAAGGTCTTGGATTCATGAATGTTGAAAAACCTTGTTTGAGACAGAGAGATCTGTGAGAGAAGAAATGAATCAGTGAATTTGTGAGCAATCGTAACTAGTTTTTTGGGGTTTTTTTAAAGATTTTATTTATGTTCAGAGAGAGGAGAAGGGAGGGAGAAAGACAGGGAGAGAAACATCAGTGTGTGGTTGCCTCTCACACGCCACCCACTGGGGACCAGGCCTGCAACTCAGGCCTGGACCCTGACTGGGAATCGAACTGGCGCCCCTTCAGTTCACAGGCCGGCACTCAGTCCACTGAGCCATGCCAGCCAGGGTCGTAACTAGTTTTTATATAGATCATAATCACATATGGGTGACCAAACATTAGTCAGGGTGCTTCTGAATCCAGGCTCAACTGCCCAAAGCCAGTGATTTACTGTCTTATGCCTTCTTTTTGTGACAAATATTTCATAACACAGACTTCACTTAACTGAAAAGGCAACACAGCCCATCCACCATACAATTCCAAAAACAAGTCGATGTAATGCCCCAGTATAACAAAAGGGGGAATTAAAGAAAAATAACTTAAGATAAAGTAATATGTATAACATTTTAGTACATAAATGCTCAGATATGATGACATGAGATAGCGAACTATATGTGCTTTCCTCCAACCACATCTGTAGGCATGGAATAGGGGGAGAATTGGCTTTAAAGATAGTTTAAGGTTTTTTTTTTCAGGCAAGAGAAAGGAGAGAAAAGTTGGGAGCATATGTAGGGGACATAACCATGATAGGTTATGGATTTTAAGTTGAATAAGAGCAAAAGGGGTTAGGGACAGTAAAAAGACGGAATGAATTTTAATGTGGGTGAGGTGGAGGGATTGTTGGAACATGGGAATAGCAGGAGAGAGCTGGATAGAAGTTGTAGTAAGTGTGAGAATCTTAAAGCTGATATTATCGAGGGGAGCCGAGTATGGTAGTCAGGGCTCTGACAATGGAATGGGGGGCTGAGATGGGAGGGAGGACGAAATTGCTGTGGGGGTAGAAGAATTGGGAAGCTGAGTGTTGGATAAATCCTCTCCGCTGATATTGAATTGACCAACCTGAATCCACGTATATGACCACTTACCAGGGTAGCTCCTTTCCTACAACACTGAATTCTCAGGGAACGTTAGTTGAGCAAATTTTTCCACACGACATTCAAATTTCAATCTGAGGTTAGTTTCTTACAGTGCACAGTGAGGCAGAAATAAATGGACCCTATTCCACCACTAGCCAAAGTGAGGATACTAATCTCTAAAAATAGAACGTAGCAAATTAGCTCTTTGGGGGAATTACTTGGTAAATTCTTTCTCCCTGGACCTTGCAAGCACTTAGCTTCCCAGAACTTTAACACAATGAATTCACATCGCATCTACAAGCATTTTTGTCTTTAAAAATAGCATTCCTGTTTCTATATAATGAGGCCTTTGGAAAGGAGACAAACATAAGCAGAGGGTATTATGTACAGAGAAGGTGACGAAGGGGAAATGAGGCAAGGGAATTTGGATTTTCCTCATAATTATAATGGTCCCTAGAGTGTAGAACATTTTATTTTTCGTTCCAATTAAAAGTGAGAGCTTTAGAGATGACCCTCTCTTACGAAGTAGTGAGTACTGTGGGAATATAGCACTATATTTATTGTGATAAATGCATTGGGTTCCTAACCTTTGCGGGTGGAAGGTGGAATGTATTTTTCCCTAGAAGCGATGTTACATTTGCAAGGTAGGTTCCTAGGCAAGTCTATTTAATCATAATGTTCCCAAAGTAAAGTGTCTTATTCTGTTTTAATAAATAGGGCTGTAACATTTTATAAAGCTATGTTAATATAATAGGAGGAGAGATCATCTTCTCTTTCCTCTGGAGATGTTTTAGCCCATAAAACAAACAATTACATTAATATTTCTTCTATTTGAAGGAAGGATTAGGGTTCAGGTCAAAGTGTGGAAAGTGATTCTATTGCTTCGCCTAACATCTTTGTTTCCTCTAGAAATAGATCTTTGGGAGACTGTGGGGGAAGAAAAGAAATAAGTCATTCCAGAAGCTTTTTCTGGCCTTGAGTCCAAGCATCGTTCTACACTTTAGCTTTACCAGTAATAAGGCAAAGACTGAATTTAACTTCCTGCCGAGCTCCTGAGTCTACCTCCCGATTGAACCAAAATCTTTAAGGGCGAAGAAAGTCGCATATTGGTCAAACCCCAACAATATCCTATAACACTAGACCAAGATGCACTTGGTGGGTGTACTTCACAGATGAAAGTGAAGGCAGGATTTTCCACCAAATCTTCCTGATGGCTGCACCCCCTCCCACCACCACCACCACCACCATTTGAGAGTCCCTCTCTGCCACTGGCACTGTGTCCCCCTCTTCTCTTCTTCCACATCCTTTTCCCGCCATGACATCAAGTCCTCGGAGGGAATATGTGATATGATTTAAAGAATTCTTGAAAATGGCTTTCCACCTTGTTACCACTTAGCCTGTCTGCTATGAACCCATACATTTTTTGGGGGGTGTGGGGAGACAGGGTGTCTTATGGGAAAGATACAACCTTGGAGTAGACAATTTGATTAAGCCTGGGTTGCTATCCACTGGTTTTGGAGCCTTGGGGAACTTAATTAGCTTCCTGTTTCCTCATATATGAAGTAAAAGGTGCCAACTAATACCCAACTTGGGAAATTGCTTGGATTAAATGTGCCTACCATGGGCGTCTAATATGGCGCCTGCCACTCTTAGGAATATTAGCATGAATATTCCCTCTCACGAGCTTCAGAGGTGGAATCAGGTACATTTTGTTAAATGAGAGGGCTTGGGCTCTGAGAGGGCAGGTGGAGGGCGGCACTGGCCTGCACACCCAGGCTGGCCCTCCTCCCCTTAGTTCATGCTCGGCTCCCTCACGAGGGCCCTTCCTGTCACCTGCCATGGCTGGGTTGCTAGTTGAGGTTGCTGCTGGTGCCCCCACGGTGCCCTCCCAGGCCACACCTGTCAGACAGCAAGAAGACTCCTGTTAAGGTGTGACAAAATAGCTAACCGATTCCAGGCTCTTCTCAAGAGTAATTTCGACTTTCGGCGATAACATGTTTTTAACAAGAAATCATGCCATTTTCTTCCATCCTGGGATATCATCGGGCCCCTTTTAAAATGGATATATTTCAGGTCAGAATGAGAAAAAGCCATACTGGGTAGAATGCCAAATCCAAGAACCTCAGCCTGATTAGAAATGACTATCAAAACCAAAGGTAAGAAACTATAGAGAGACACGTGAGGCACGTTATTGTGGTTCTTAATAATTGGAAATGAGATGGAACTAAGTTAGATAAAGGCAAAGGTAGGATCAATTATAGTTCTTTTTGTAGAGGAAAATAAAAAAATATCTTCCAAGGTCCATTGATTGCAGTAACAGTAATAATCAAACAATCAAACAAACAAGAGAAATTACGAGGGCTTCAGAAGCTTTTGGGTTACGGGTAACTTTTTGATGAGGAAGACAGTATTGGGAATATTTTCCTGTGTAAAGTTCAAAAAGTGGACCAAATCTTTCCCTCAAAGGATTAAGCTGTCTTCCAAGGATTTATTTTACTTATAGAGGAGAGCGATGGGGAGACAAAATAATAAAAACAGAGAATGAAAGTGACTGCAGGAGACTGGGAGATAGGGAGATGCACGGGAGAGAGAGATTGACAGCCCTGGAGAGACTAGGCACTATCTCTTATGAAAGAAAAAGGAAACGTGATGGTCCAGGCTGGCTTCCAGCCCACACCATGGCCTTTATTTGCTGTTTTCATCAGAAACTTTGGGGAAAGACATAATCATTTCTCAATTGAACTTTTGATTCCTTTTTAGCTGTGTGGGTGGGAAATAACTTTGGATCACTGTGCTGGTCTTAAGTGTTCCAGGTACAACTGTGTGTCGTTTCTATATTGCAGCCATCTGTCGATAATAAATCTCGGTGTGATTGCTGTCTGCCGGCAGAGAGTGACTTCGACACGCTTCTTTATTTAGGGATTTTTGCATATATTATGGTTCTAAGAAGTGCCCTCGCACTAAGGATGTGTCTCATGAAATAGATATTTTTAGACAGGACTGCACTGGAGTTAGAAGCTTCCAGAACCACAATTCAAGCTTGTGTAAGCTTGGGCAAGAACTTAATATCTCTGTGCCTACAACTAAAAGGATTATGCTCCTATAGGTTTTTGTTGTTGTTGTTGTTGTTGCAAAGGGAAAATGCAATTATATTTGTAAAAGGCTCAGCATAATGTTTGGTGCGTAGGAAGTTCAATCACTCAGGGTTGATTCAGGAAAGCAGCAATCCTTACTGATATTTTTACCTAAAATTTAATATAGAGTATTGGTTAAATAAGGATCGGAGGACAAAACAGGCCAAAAGCAAACCAGAACAGAACAAAAGACTGAGGCAGCTCAGAAATAGCCCTGGGAGGGGGTGGGGGGATGGAGGGGAAAGGTGAGGTTATCAGAACTTGCAAGTCTGGAGGAGGGGTTTGGACCCCAAGCGCCTGGGAATGGGAGACCCGGATAGCCAGAGCTACTGTAGTGTATCTTTGTCAGCCACAGTGAGGCTAATCCTAAGAATGTGGAGAAAAAACAAACAAACAAAACAAAACTGGAACAAATTATAGCTGCTCAGGTGAAGAGCTTTTGCTGATGTGATATAGACAGGAGTTTGTCCCTTCTTCCTTGTCCATCTTTTCAGGCTTTCTCTAGTGCCCTCTGTCGGCAGAGCATAAAAGGAAGATACTGACAAAATGGAAATGTAGTTTGTAGTCTCTGCTCCAACCTCAAAGTAGAGCACAAAAGCGGGGATATGAAGTTGAGAGACAATAGCCAATAACTGGGGCATTAGTACTTGATAAATATTGGTCAGTACTATTTATCTGACCTCTCCTCCCCTCCCTTCTTTCCTCCCCTTCCTGCTTCAGTAACCTTGATGTTCCCTTTCCTCCCTCCAGCCCCTCCCCGGCCTCCCCCATATTCTCAGAGAGCGGAAACCAAGGGTGGCAAGGAAAAGGGCACAGGTCTCAACAACAGGCAAAGACAGAGAGAGAAGCAGCCTAGTCTTTTCAGGGGAGGCACGAACCTTCCACTATAGGATCATACTTCTGTGTTGGCAGATCGGGGCTTTTGGAGCAGCTCTGTGGGGCTTTCCCAAGAGGGAAATTCGCTGATGTTTCAAGTGAAGAACTGCTCTTCTGTTGAGCAGGAAAACCTTCTCATACAAAAATCAAGGTGAACTTAATGCTTACATGTGCATGGCTGCCAGTGGAACCTCTCCTGGGAAGGAGGGCAAGAGCACGTGTAGAACTACCTGCTGGACGTGACTGCAAAAGAGGGCACAGGGGGAGAGGTGGGGTGCGTGACTGGCTCACCAGCTTGCCCCGATATTTACTGCACGTCTGCTTTGGAATTGCAGTAAGTGTGCTCAGGACTGAAAGATGTTCAAGACGCAAGTCTCATTTTCAAAGCGCCCAAAAAGAAGAGCATGCAAGTACCTAAAATACGAAGCAAAGTTATAGAATCAGCCCAGCCAAGATGTAGCAACAGCCCTGTCTCCTTCACTGGGTCAGGTCCGTTTCGTGTGTCCTTTTCAAATCTTATGGAAGTTTTTTGATGTTGTGAATAGCAAGTAGGTTCTCTAAGATTTAAGGTAGAAGATAATTTACAATTACAAAGATGACTTAGTGAGGATGGAGAAGATGCACAATTATAGTTTCAAGATGATCAGACACTACTCTACGAAACTGACAGTTTGGGATTCATCTAATCTTCCATTCATCCATCCATCCTTCTCTCCTTCCATCCTCCCTTCTATCCACCTATCCACCTGTTCATTCGCCCATCTACCTATTTTCTGCCCTTCCTTTACTTCTCTTCCATCTATCCAGCCCAACAAATCCCTAGAGACTGATGTGCCTACCCACAGTATGTTAGACCCAGTGCTTAATGTTGGGACTATTACAGATGACTACAATATAGTTCTCACCCTCAAGGAACTCACTCTAATGAGAAAAGCACATAAAAATGAAATTATACCAAAAGTGGTAAGTGCTTTTACAGAAGCATAGATGAGGTATCAATGTCTTGGTCTGATGGGTAGTATTAAAAAGAAATCTAAAGCAATGGAAACATAATTCCTAGGATGTTCGGTATAGCACCTTAACCACATGGTTAAGGGCCTGGTCTCAGATCCTGAATCTTCCCATGACTGACTCTGTAATCATAGCAAGTCTCTGAAATCCTTTTTGTGCTTTTACTTTTTCATATTTAAAATGGGACTGACAGTATTCAGCTCACCATATTGCTGGTATGAAAGGATTCAACATCTATAGAGCATTTAGCATCATGTCTAGCACATTGAAAGTATTCAAAAGTGTTGGCTAATATTTGTAACTTGGAGTTTAAGTCCATCATTGCATTTAATCTTTCAAAGCTCTTCCTGTCCAAGGGGAAATACACAGGGTAGTTATTGCTTTCAAACAGGGAGGTCAAGGGAGGTTATTTTGTGAGTTGGGTGGTGGACTGGGGAGTCATAGAATTGCAGAGCAGTGGACCTGGAAATCTGTCTCAGTGTTTTGTCTACAATGTTCTTTCTATTTTGCCAGGAAGTATCATATATTGACTTGGAAAACAACCCTTGTTCCCCAAGTGTCATAGCTACTGCCTGCCTGCAGCTGGGCTGACTGTAAACACAGCCAAATGACACGGGTTGCAGCATAACCAAGTCACTGCTGCTTTGCCCGCATCTGCCACTCAACACAAGGTCCCTGCTGATCAAGGGACAGAAGGCGTGGGTCAGGGAGCTGCCAAACACCAAATACACATCTTCATCGGTTGCCAACAGTCACCTCCATCCAAGTCCTTGATGGAAAAACGCTCCCACAGGGGCCCATAGCGTTAGGAATTCAATATCCTTTTAAAATCAAAACTAGCTTTGGCGTTTGGAATCACTCAGGAAGGGGATATTTTTATTGCATTGCATTCAGAATGGGGATCGGTTTTCTTGATTGTTTCATTTAGTTGGGGGTCGGGTCCCGCGGAAACGCATCAGAAGCCTGACCGCTGAGATCCACGATGCTGAGAGAGAAGGAGGGAACGAGGCAGCAGCCCCGTGTGTCCCAGCAAAGGGGGCACAGAGCCCACCTGCGGATGCCGCAGAATTAAGTGGGTGCATGATGATTATGAAAAGGGCTGTGGGAGACATGCGGTCTGTTCATTCGAGTCCATCACTTGCAAGCCATGCGCTGAGCCCTGGGGCAGTGAGTGAAACGGTCCTTGCTTTCTAGGAGTTCCTCCGCTGGCTGGGGAGATGGACAAATACCCGCTTATACCATGTGATACAGGAAGATACAACCATACAGGTAGCCTGGAAGAAGAAATGATTCACCTTATACTTGGGAATCTGAGAAAGTTTCTAATAAGCATATGCCATCTAGGCAGGGTTTTAAGGCATGAATAAGAGGTTTCCAAACAGAGAATTTCAGAAGGTGCTTTCTGAGCAGAGACCTAGCTCACCCAGTGACCTGGAATCATGTACATGTTCAGTTTAACATGCATTGGTTTCTTAAGGAGTCGTACCAAACACCAACATTTGGTATGAGTTTTTTAATTTTTGCCAAAACTGGTGGGTGTAAAATAGTATCTTACTGTGGCTTAACTTGCATTTCCTTAATTACTCACGAGGTTCAATATCTTCTCATATGTTTGTTGACAGTTTACGTACCTTTGCACTGACTGTCATTTCTATTCCGGTGCCTTATGGAGTAAAGAGCCCAAGTGGTGCCGAATGAACATTTGTTTCACATTTATTATGTGACATCGTGTGGGTACTTTAAATACATTTGTTAATACGATTCTTTTAATTGCTTGGTTTTTTAAGATGTGAAAAGTGAGGTCCATAAAGCATGTATAACTATCCCATGTTAGTTAGCACTTATGTAGCAGAGATGGGATTTAATCACAGCCTGTCTGACTCCAAAGATTATGCAGGAATTACTGTTGTAGGCAGACACCACCCCCTCTACCGCCCCACTCCAGTGCCATTACATAAGTAAAGGCTCCATGACAATTTGGGGGCCTTGAGATCCTGCCTGCCTGGTGTCAGACTTCCTCCAGCTTCACTGTCACTGACCGCAGAGGTCCCAGGGGCTACAGACCAGAACAGACCTCAGCTGGGTGATGGCACGAAATTACAAATTAGAGATAAATAAGTGCCATTGTTTTTTTAACCACGGTGATAATAAAGGCTCGCACCGTTATGGTGTTTCATGGATTGCAAAACACTTGTCCATGTGTCAACGCTCCTGGGAAGCAGGCAAGGCAAGGATCAGCCAGGTTATGTCCTTCACCCAGGCGTGCCCCGCTGATCTTTTTGCTCCTTTCCTGTCATATGTAGAATAATGAAAGACCCTCTCAGTTTAGATCGACCCTATGTATGGCAACTATAAGCTAATCCAGCAGATATACAGATTTATAGCCAGGATGAAAATAGTAACAACGTCATTTCATAACAGCTCACAATTTATTTTCCCTGTTGGAAAGCAAAGATCCCTTTCTTCTTTCTTCCTTTGTGCTTTGTAAGAAAACCCAGTTGTGGGTGGCAATCAGGAGTGGAGAATGGGGCCCTCTAAGTTTGTGCAATTTCCAGGCCATCATAAAGGAAGAAAAAGCTTTTTCAGACATTTGAAAATGGTAATAAATGTACTGTGAGTCAGGCAATTTGCAAGTGACCTGAGCAATTATGATACTTTAACCTGTTCTGAAAGGAGCTCGCTACCCAAGATCCGCTTTGCTGGTCTCCTGATGTACTTATGTTCTCCATCTGAAGCTGCGGCCAGCGAGGGCACCAGAAAGCACGTCTTGTTTTTCTTGCCCAAAGAAGCTAAGACTCAGCTAACCTTTGAGCTGGTCATTCATCAGGAATTATAGGCTCCAGCTTTCTGCAGCTTTCAGCAGTGGTGTTTGTTTTTCTGTTACCTTTCCTTCTTTGGGTTATGTCCTGCTCCTGGAGTCTCTCCATTCCTCTGGAGACAAGCAATTTGGTCCAAAAAACACACAGTGGATTTAGGAGACACAGTACCAGGGAGCTAACTACAACTTGCTCCACCTTTTAGAATCTTCACTGTCTTGGAAGAGCCGTTTACTGCCATAAGCCTCACTTTCTTCATCTGTGAAATGGGAATAACACAGACTCACAGGGTTATTGAGTGTGTGAAATGTAACACTGTGAGAAAATACTTTGTA